>CAUYQG010178570.1:0-29620 GCA_963574415.1 Tarsius wallacei | reverse complement strand
CTTTCTTTTGTGTTCCATTCGCCTGGAAATTTGTTTCCCATCCCCTTACTTTGAGTCTGTGTTTGTCCTTTCTAATGAGATGGGTCTCTTGAAGGCAGTATATTGTTGCCTGGTTGTATTTTATCCATTCTGCCGTTCTATGTCTTTTCAGTGGTGCATTTAGTCTATTCACATTCAAGCTGATTATTGAAATGTGAGAGTCTGTCCCTATCATGATGCTCTTATAAGGGTTTTGTTTTTGTTTAGCTTTTGTGTTAATATATGTGTGTTTTCATTTTTGTGGGTGTGGTGTGTGTTCTGCTTCTGTGTTTGTTTATGATCTTGTGAAGTATATGGTCTTTATTTGGTTTCTTTTTTTTTTTCTGTGCAAAGCACCTTTTAAAGTGTCTCCTGTAGAGCTGTTCTCAATGCAGCATATTCTCTTAGGGATTGGATGTCTGGGAAGGATTTTAATTCTCCCTCACAGATAAAGCTTAGCTTAACTGAGTAGGAAATTCTTGGTTGAAATTGCTTATCTCTGAGAACATTAACGATTTGGGTCCAATTCCTTTTGGAAGTAGTGTTTCTTCAGATAAGACTGTAGCAATTCTGACTGGTCTCCCCTGGTAGGTAGTCTGACCTTTTTTCCTTGCTGTCTTTAGGATTTTTTTCTTTTATACCTACTTTGTGTAGGTGAATTACTATGTGTCTAGGGGTTGGTCTCAATGTCTTGCAGGAATTCTCTGAATCTCTTATTCTTGTATAGTTGTTTCTCTGACCAGATGAGGGAAGTTTTCTTGAATGACCTCATGGAATGTTTGTTCTAGGGTATTTTCTGCTTCTCTTTCTATTTCAGGTATTCCAATAAGACATAGGTTTGGTTTCTTGATAAGATCACACATCTCGTGGAGAGTGTCTTCTTTCTTCTTAAGTTTTTTTCCCTATATTTTTAGTAGATTGGGTTAATTCCATATTTTGGTCTTCCAGTTTCGAGAGTCTTTCTTCTGCTTGGTCAATTCTGGTTCCCATGCTTGTCACTTTGCTATTTATTTCTTGAATGGAGTTCTTTATTTCTATTTTTTTTCTGTTTTTTTTTTTTAAAGATGTGGGGTACAATTCAGGGCTAGGTACATAAGTGGTCATCATACAGATAAAGTGTGGGTGCCCTTATTGATGTTATGTGCACCTTGGCAGTGTCCCACTACTGCCAATTCCTTTCTTATAGTATTATAATAGTGTTCAGGGTCCTCTTATGAGTTAGTACATGTAGTATTCAGATCTTTGTTTTAGTGATAAAGCACTGAGTATTAAAGACTCTAATTCCATCCAAGTTGTTGTGAAGTTCATAATTTTGTTTCTCTTTATGGCTGCATAATAATCCATTGTGTAAATGTACCACATTTTCTTTGTCCAGTCTACTTTTGATGGGCAGCATGGTTGGTTCCATGTTTTTGCTATTGTGAATAATGTTGCAATAAACATGTGTGTGCAGGTATCTTTTTAAGAGTGATTTGAGTTCCTCTGGGTATATTCCCGGAAGGGAGATTGCTGGGTCATATGGAAAATTGATTTTTAGATCTTTTAGAAATCACCATACTGTTTCCACAGAGGTTGTACTAGTTTACACTCCCACCAACAGTGTAGAAGTGTTTCCTTTTCCCCACATCCTCTCCAGCATCTGTTGTTTTTTGAGTTTTTAATTATGACCATCCTGACTGGAGTTAGGTGGTATCTCAGTGTAGGTTTAATTTGGATTTCTTTGATGATTAGTGAGGCTTAGTATTTCTGTTATTTTTAAGTACGCTTTCTTGAGTTTGTCCAGCTCTGTTGCAATTTCATCTAGTTTTAGCCCTTGTATTTCTTGATTTGTACTAATTCTACCCAATGATTCTCTAATCTCCATAAGTACCTTTTGGGTACTGTCATTCTCAGAGATAGTCATTGTTTGTGTCCCAGTTGCTGTTCTTTCTAGCATCGACTCTTTGCTGGGGCTCTGATGGTTACCAACAGTTCTTCATTGGTTTTTCTTCATTTGTAGCAATTCTCCTTTCTCTTTAATTCCATTACACAGTGGAAAATGGAGAAACAATCACTTCTGATATTTGCTCTGCCTTTTGTCCTTCCTTGAACTGGGGCTCTGGGTTTAATTATGACGTAGGGCTGGGAGTGGGGCATTGTGCTGTCTCTTTACAATGTTGAGTACTTACTAGGGGATGGGGGGTGGTGCAAGGATTCAGAACCTATTGGCAGATCATAATGTTTGCTATCTGGTGAATGGGCCAGCTGGGTCTCCATCTTTGTCTTTGTATAATATGACCTTACGGTGGGCATGCTTGCATAACCCCTGAGTCCAAGACAAGGCATAAGAGGGAAAAGAGAGAGGAGAGGGAGGGAAAAAAGGGAAAGGAGGAGAAAGGAAAAGAAGAAACAAAAATAGAAAAAGAAAAAAAAAAAAACAACAAAACAGAAAAGCAGAGAAAGAACAAAGAAAGAGAAATAGAAGAAGGAAAGAAAAGAGAAAACCAACCAACCAACAGCAACCATACAAGATAAACAAACAAACAAACAAACAAGCCATTACTGTCACCAGCCTCCTTCTCGGTCAGTTCTACTGTCTACGTCTATTGCCCAGCAGCTGGCTCAGGGTGGACGGTGGATTATCTGGGGCTCTGCATCTGCCATTACCCACCAGGGCTTATGCACTGGGGGCAATGTTCTCTGAGGTTGCAAAGAGAATCCCCAATGCAACGCAGAGAGCAGCACCTGGTCTCAAGATACGATCTGCTGTTCCACAGAGGCTGCCCTCTGGCACTTCTCTGCCCAGGCGTTAGAGAGACTGCTCAGTTTATCTGCCAGGAGCTATTGCTCCCTTCCTAGCAGTTACCAGTCTCTGGATCTTGAGACCTGGTGGCAAGGCTCTGGAGCCCCATCCAGGCTCAGGTTGGGCTCTCCCCACTGCTTCCTTGGGAGTCTGCCTCAGGTTCACCTCCCTGAGTTCCCTCCACAACCCTCATTGCCAGCATCCAGCTCACTCCAGCAAATTTTCCTGGATAAAGCTCCCAAATTGTCTGCTGCTATGTCTCCCCCTCTGATTGCATGCGTCTGTGTTTGGCCCAGTGTGGGGGTGGGGCATCTGTCTCTCCAGTATTGTGTACTTGGAGTGTCCTCTCTGGAAATGATGGTCTATTTCAGAGGGGTGTGGAGACCACCCTTCAGTCTCAGGATGCAGGCTGCTTGGGATGCAGGCTGCTCAGCATTGGGCATGATAAAGTAGGTCTCTGCTCAGTCCTGGGACAGAGAAAATGGCGGTGGTCTATTTCATTCTTTTTGACAGCTGAATAGTATTCCATAGTGTATATATACCACGTTTTCATTATCCACTGATTGGTTGATGGGCATTTAGGTTGATTCCACATCTTTGCAATTGTGAATTGTACTGCAATGAACATGGGGGTGCAGGTGTCTTTTGTTATGTAATGACATCTATTCCTTTGGGTCGATACCTAGTAGAGGGATTGCTGGATCAAATGGTGGATCTACTTTTAATTGTTTGAGAAATCTCCATACCGCTTTCCATAGAGGTTGTACTTTTTATACTACCACCAACAGTGTATAAGTGTTCCCTTTTCTCTACATCTATGCCAGCAACTATTGTTTTTCCATTTTTTAATAATGGTCATTCTGAGTAGTATAAGGTGGTGTCTCATTGTGGTTTTAATTTGCATTTCTCTGATGATGAATGATGTTGAGGATTTTTTTCTTTGACCATTTGTATATCTTCTTTTGAGAGAGGTCTGTTCCTGTCATTTGCCCACTTTTTTTTTTTTTTTTTTTGAGTTGGAGTCTCACTCTGTCACCCAGACGGAGTGCAGTGGCACGCTCCCGGTCACTGCAGCCTCGACCTGCTGGGCTCCGGTGATCCTTCTGCCTCAGCCTTCCAAGTAGTTGGAATTACAGGCGTGCACTACCACTCCCGGCTAATTTTTTGATTTATTGTAGAGATGAGGTCTCACCAAGTTGCCCGCAGGCTCAGGTAATCCACTCACCTCAGGCTCAGGTAATCCACTCACCAAGTTGCCCGCAGGCTCAGGTAATCCACTCACCTCAGCCTCCCAAGGTGTGGGAGATTTATTGTAGAGATGAGGTCTCACCAAGTTGCCCGCAGGCTCAGGTAATCCACTCACCGCAGGCTCAGGTAATCCACTCACCAAGTTGCCCGTAGGCTCAGGTAATCCACTCACCTCAGCCTCCCAAAGTGCGGGATTACAGGCTGAGCCACTGAGTCCAGCTCATTTGCCCACTTTTAAAAAAAAATTTTTATTATGAAGATGTGGGGTACAATTTAGGGTTAGGTATACAAATGTTCATTATGTAGGTACCCTTGTTGATGAGGTGTGCCCCACCTTCCCTGGCTGTTTCCCACTACTGCCAATCCTGCACCCCCCCAGTAGTTTCCAACTACTGCCAATCCCATTCTTATAGTATTATGATAATTATTCAAGGTCCACTTATGAGTAAGAAGATGTGGTACGCAGTTCTTTGTTTCTGTGATAGATCACTGAGTATTATAGACTCTAAATGCATCCAAGTTGCTGTGAAGTTCATAATTTTGTCCTTCTTTATGGCTGAGTAATATTCATCGTGTATATGTATCACATTTTAAAAAATCTAATCCTCTTTCAATGGGCAGCATGGTTGGTTCCATGTTTTTGCTATTGTAAATAACACTGCAATAAACATGCTTTTGCAGGTATCTTTTTAATAGAGTGATTTAAGTTTCTCTGGGTATATTCCCAGTAGGGGGATTGCAGGGTCATATGGAAGGTTGAATTTTAGATCTTTTAGGATTCACCAAGCTGTTTTCCACAGAGGTTGTACTAGTTTACATTCCCACCAACAGTGTAGAAATGTTTCCTTTTCCCTGCATCCTCTCTAGCATCTGTTGTTTTTTGAGTTATTCATGATGGTTTGCCCACTTTTTAATGGGGCTATTTGCTTTTTTTCTTGCTGATTCATTTTAGTTCTGGATATCTAGATTCTGGATATAAGTCCTTTATTAGATGTATAGTTTGCAACTTTCATCTCCAATTCTGTAGGTTGCCTATTTGCTCTGTTGATTATTTCTTTTGCCTTGCAGAAGCTTTTTAGTTTAATTAAGCCCTACTTGTTTATTTTTGCTTTTGTTACATTTGTCTTTTGGATTTTAGCCATAAATTCTTTGCCTAGGACTATGTCCAGAAGAGTTTTTCCTAGGGTTTATTCAAGAATTTTTATGGTTTCAGGTCTGACTTTAAGTGTTTAATCCATCTTGAGTTAATTTTTGTATATGGAGAGAGAAAAGGATCAAGTTTCAATTTTTCTGCACATAGCTATCCAATTTTCCTAGCACCATTTGTTGAATAGGGTGTTCTTTCCCTAGTGTAAGTTTTTGTCTGCTTTGTTGAAGATCAGTTGGTTGTATGTATTTGGGTTTATTTCTGGATTCTCTATTCTGCTCCATTGGTTCATGTATCTACTCTCATATCAGTACCATTTTGTTTTGGTTATACAGCTTTATAATTTAAAGTCAGGTAATGTGATGCATCTGGTTTTGATCTTTTTGTTTGTATTGCTTTGGCTATTCTGGTTCTTCTTGGTTCCATTTGAATTTTAGGATTGTTTTTTCTAATTCTGTGGAAAACGACATTGGTAGTTTGATGGGGATTGCATTGAATATTTGGATTATTTTGGGTGGTATAGTCATTTTAACAATGTTGATTCTTCCAATCCATGAGCATGGGATGTTTCTCTGTTTGTTTGTGCCCCCTACAATTTCTTTCATCAGAGTTTTGTAGTTCTTCTTATAGAGATCTTTCACCTCCTTGGTCAAATATATTCCTAGGTATTTTAGCTTTTTGACTTCTATTGTAAAAGAAATTGAGTTCTTGATTTGATTCTTACCTTGGTCGCTATTATTGTATAGCAATGCTATTGATTTGTGTGTTGATTTTGTATCCTGAAACTTTACCAAATTCATTTATCAAGTCCAGGAGTCTTTTGGAGGAGTCTGTGGGATTCTCTAGATATAAGATGATATTATTGGCATACAGAGATAGTTTAATTTCTTTTTTTTTCTAATTTGGATACATTTTATTTCTTTTTCTTGCCTGATAGCTCTGGCTAGATCTTCCAGTACTATGTTGAATAGGTGTGATGACAGTGGGTAACTTTACCTTGTTCAAGTTCTGAGGGGGAATGCATTCAACTTTTCTCTGTTCAGGATGATATTGGCTATGGGTTTATCATATATGGCTTTTATTATTTTGAGGAATGTTCCTTCTATGCCTATTTTGCTGAGAGTTTTTAGCATGAAGCGATGCTGGATTTTATAAAATGCTTTTTCTGCATCCATTGAAATGATTGTATGATTTTTGTTTTCAATTCTGTTTATGTAGTGGATCACATTTATTGACTTGTATATGTTGAACCACCTTGCATCCCTGGGATAAAATCCACTTGGTCATGGTATATTATTATTATTTTTTATGTGCTGTTGCATTTGGGTTGTTAATACTTTATTGAGGATTTTTGCATCTATGTTCATAAGGGATATTGATCTGTAGTTTTCTTTTTTTGTTGTGTCTTTTCCTGGCTTTGGTAGTAGAGCGATACTGGCTCTGTAGAATGAGTTAGGGAAGATTCCTTCCTCTTCAGTCTTGTGTAATAACTTCAGCAAAATTGATATCAGTTCTTTGGTGATTTGGTAGAATTCAGCTGTGAATCCATCAGGTCCTGAATTTTTTTTTGTTGTTGTTGGGAGACTTCTAATTCTTGTTTCAATCTTACTACTTGTTATTGGTCTGTTCAAGGTTTCTATTTCTTTCTGTTTCAAAGTTGGGGGTTGTATGTTTCCAAGAATTTATTCATTTCCTCCAGATTGTCTAGTTTTTTCAAATAGGGTATCCATAATAATCTCAGATGATCTTTCAAATTATCATCGTATCAATTGTAATGTCTCCATTTTCATTTTTGATTGAGCTAATTTGAATCTTCTCTCTTTGTTTCTTAATTAATTTAGCTTATGGTCTATCAGTTTTGCTTATCTTTCCAAAGAACCAACTTTTAAAAATTGATTCTTGTATTTTTTTAAAATTTCAATTTCATTTAATTCTGCTCTGATCTTCATTATTTTCTTTCTTCTGCTAGTTTTGGGTTTGTTCATGTTTTTTTAGTTCTTTGAGGTGTAATGTTAGGTTGTTGTTATGTGATCTTTCAGTCTTATTAAGTAGGCCTTAAGTGCTATAAATTTTCCTTTGAGCACAGCTTCATTGATGCCATTCATTTCAAAGAATTTTTAAATTCCCATTTAATTTCATTGTTGAACAGAGGATCATTCAGGGGCAGATTATTTAATTTCTGTGTTTTTGTTTTGTTTCATGAGTTCTTTTTGGAGTTAATTTCTAGTTTTATTCTGCTGTGGTCTGAGAAGGTACTTGATATGATTTTGATTTTTCAGAATTTATTGAGACTTGATTTATGGGCTATCATATCGTCTGTCTTGGAGAATGTTCCATGTATAGATGAGAAATGTATAATCTATTCTGTTGTATCTGATGGAATGTTCTGTTGATATCAGCACCATTTGCTTTATGGTTTGGTTTAACTCTAATTTTTCTTTGTTGATTTTCTGCCTTGATTATCTGTCTATTGTTGTCAGTGAAGTGTTGAAGTCTCCCAGTATTATTGTATTGCTGTCTATCTATCTTTCTCTTTTTTTGTTTTTTAGGTCTAGTAGAGATTGTTTTATAAAGTGGGGACTCTGGTGTTAGGCACATATATATTTAAAATTGTTATGTCCTCTCATTGGATTGATACCTTTATCATTACATAATAGCCATATTTGCCTTTTTTTTTTTTTTTTTTTTTTTACTTTTGTTAATTTAAAGACTGGTTTATAAAAAATGAGAATGGCAACAAATGCTTGTTTTTTGGTTTCCATTTGCACAGAATATTTTTTACTACCCCTTTACCCTGAGTTTATAGGAGTCCTTGTGAATTAAGTGGGCCTCTTAAAGGCAGCAGATATTTGGGTTGTGTTTTTTTTAATCCATTCTTCCAGCCTATATCTTTTTAGTGGGGCATTGAGACTATTACGTTCAGAGTTAATAATGATATGTAAAGCTCTATCCATTCATCATATTGGTTGTTATCTGGTCTATTTATTTATTTATTTATTTATTGTCTCTATTGTGTTGGTATTCCATAAGGCCTGTGAGTTTTATGATTTCCAGTATTCTTCTACTGGTGTATTTTGACTCTTTGTTTTAGTATTTAGAACTCCTTTGAGTATTTCTTGTAGAGCAGGTCTAGTAATGATAAATTCCTTCAGTGTTTGCTTCTCTGGGAAAGACTTAATTTCTCCCTCATTTATGAAATCCTTGGCTGACAGTTATTCTGTTTGAGGAGATTAAAGATGGGGTCCCAATCCCTTCTGATTTGTGAGGTTTCATCTGAGAACTCTGTTCTTAGTCTGATAGGTTTACCTTTGTATATTATTTGACGCTTTTGTTTCACTGCTTCTAAAAAATTCTTTCCTTTGTGTTAACTTTGCATAACCTGATGATTATATGCTTTGGGGATGACCTTTTTGCAATGAATCTTCTGGGAGTTCTTTGGGTATCTTGTATCTGAAAGTTTAGATTTTTGGCAAGGCCAGGGAAGTTTTCCTCCATTATTCCCTCAAATAGGCTTTCCAAATCTGTTATTTTCTTTTCTTCCTCAGGAACACCTATGATTCTTAGGTTTGGATGTTTTCCATAATCCCACATTTCTTGGAGACTTTGTTCCACTCTCTTTTCTTTTTTTCTTTATTCTTGTCTGATTATGTTAATTCAAATTCTTCAATTCTGAGAGCCTTTCCTCTGCTTGTTCTAGTCTGCTGTTAAAATTTTCCACTGCATTTGTATTTCTCTGAATGATTCTTTTCCAGAATTTCAGCTTTTTCTAAGGTGTCTGTTTCTTTGGAGAATTTTCATTCATGTCTTGAATAACTTTAAAAATTTTTTTATGTTGGTTTTCAATTTTCTTCTCTAGTTCATTCATCAATTTTGTAATTAACCTTTTGAATTCTATGTCTGAAAGTTCAAAAAGTTCATTTTGGTTAGGATTTGTTGCCAAAGAGTTGATGAGGTCTTTTGGGGGTGTTGGAGGACTCTGTATTTTCATATTGTCAGATTGTTCTGATTTCTTCTCATTTGGGTAGACTATTTCTTCTTATTTGAGGTACTATAGGAACTGTACGGTTCCCTTGGTTATATACAGCTTTTGTGTTGTGAATTTCTCAATTTTCAGCTGTGGCAGTCCTGTGCTGGGTGCCTACACAGGCTCACGGCATCTTGATTGACTGGAGTGGCTTGGAAAGTGGTGTTAGCTGGGGTTTGGGATCAGATCTTTCCCAAAGCTGAGATATTACATCATATATGGTGGGTTGTAATGTTGACCTCTGGCCAGGAGGTGGTGGTTGTGGGAGAAAGCCAGATGAGCTAGTGACTGCGGGCTTTCTCCTTGTGTGTTGCTTTGAGAAAGTGCCCAGCTGACCTAGGTGGAGGGCTAGGCTCTGGGGTTCACCCAAGTTCTCTGTTTAGAGCCTTTGAGGGGGATGGGGGGAGGAGGTGTGCAGGGGATAGAAACTTGAGCACCCTGCGAGAGTGCACTCTTGGCTACCCCAGTGGGGATTAGGAGGGAGTACCAGGCCATTGGAGGAATGCTGTTGTGCCGGGCAGGCACAGAAGAATTTACAGGGGGAGCCAGAGGTTGATGGCAATGAGTCCCACCTTGGCCTCAGGCAGCTTGCCTTGTGAATATCAAAGTGCAGCCTGCCTCAGGGCTGCAGGTGTTTTTTCCCAGTCAACAACCATCTGCAGCTGCCCTTGGGAGTTTGCTTAGAGCCTGTCCCTGCCCAGGCTGGCTAGAAAGCAGCCTTGCCGCCCCCAAGGGTTGAGTTCCTGGGAAATGGCGGCTGGCTGCTCAAGGTTTTCTTTTATTTTGCACCACTCCACGTGGGCTCTGGCAGAGAATGGCTGTGGGTAAGGTAGGGTTTCATGAGGGACTAAAGTGCTACCAGGCTCAGGGGGCCCTCCAAGTCTACAGCAGAGGCACAGAACTCCCGAATTATCCTTACTCACCTTCCTCCCTACGTCCAGAGGTTGCCAGTGGACTGTGGTGGTGTAGGCGAGAGTTTAGCTAGTTCCAGCCCAGGATGATGACTTTTTTCTCCTTTGCTGTCTGTGGTTATTATCACTTCTTTAATAGTTGCGGGGCATGCTGCTGATCTCATTCCTCTCTGGGTGTTGAGGAAGCTCTCTATCTTGATTTGCTCTGTAGGAGAAACTCACTCTAGACGCCTCATGTCAGCCATCTTAATCCCTTTTCCTAAGATATGCTTTTTTTGTGATTGGATGTCATACTTTCCTCACATTATTGATGCTTGGGGTGTCTTGGCTTGTCCATGAGTTACTATTATGGGGGCATGTCAGCACTTGTGCCAAAAGGTGCGGGAGGCATAATGTCATATGCTGTTGCCCTTATTCCTGCTACTACTTGCCCACTACTATTAACCAACATTCACAAAGCGTTTACTAGGCTTCAGTCAATGTGCATGTACAGTTGTCATTTCACTTAATATAGAAAACAACCCTTTGCTGTGGGTGGTATTATAACCCTCATTTGGCCAATGTGGAAAGTCATGTACTAAGTTTCTTTTGCTGTCCTCACCCAGCTTGTAGGTGGTAGAAACGTGTTGTGAAGTGAGCCAACTAACCTCCAGACTCTCTTATATCTAGTGCCGTGCTAACTCCACAACACATATGGCCATTGTGTCTGACCCCTAAAATCACAAGGACTTAAACACTTACAACTAGCTTGTATTCTTGCCCCTAGTCTAAGCTTCTCAGGTGGTTTTGGTCAGGGCTGCAGATGTGGGTCATGAACGTGTAGAATCTCTGGATGTCCCATGAAGAGTTCTGTATTGAAGTGAGTATATTGCTTTGCAATGCCCACAAGAACTCCGTGTTCTGCCCTGTCTGATCTTCCACTTAATTTCTTAAACCTTCCTTTGCACTTTTTACTTCAGTGATGTAAAACATTTTTTTTTTTTTGAGTTGGCGTCTCACTCTGTCGCCCAGACTGGAGTGCAGTGGCCGCTCCCGGCCACCGCAGCCTCGACCTGCTGGGCTCCAGCGATCCTTCCACCTCAGCCTTTCAAGTAGCTGGAACTGCAGGTGCGTGCTACCACGCCGGGCTAATTTTTGATTTATTGTAGAGATGAGGTCTTGCCAAGTTGCCCAGGTGGGTCTCGAACCCGCGGCTCAGGCAATCCACTCACTTAATTTCCAGAATATACCATGCTCTTCTGCTGCCTGGGGTGCTGGCTTCCTTCACCATCCTTTACTTGGTGATGGATCCTTCATCTGGTCCTGGCTAGGACCAGATGCCCTGCCTGGGCACTCTCTTGATATTCTTCTAGTTCTTTCCTGATTCTCCAGAAATCCTTACTCTTAGTCTAAAGTGACACACTTTGGGCATTTACCATGATGAGTCAAAATGATTTGTTTCAGCTGGGCTCAGTAGCTCAGCCTGTAATCCAACGCTTTGGGAGGTTAAGGTGAGTGGATTGCCTGAGCCCGCGGGTTCGAGACCCGCCTGGGCAACTTGGCGAGACCTCATCTCTATAATAAATCAAAAAATTAGCCGGGTGTGGTAGCATGCACCTGGAGTTCCAGCTACTTGGAAGGCTGAGGTGGAAGGATTGCCGGAGCCTAGCAGGTTGAGGCTGCGGTGGCTAGGAGCGGACACTGCACTCCAGTCTGGGCGACAGAGGGAGACTCCATCTCAAAAAAAAAGATTTGTTTCATGTCTGTTTCTTAAAGTTCTGCCACATCACCAGCCCAAATCAAACCTAGATAATGTGAACTTTTTCTAGCAAATAGTTCGTTTTTGTTGCTTTATTATTAGATTGACCTGCATGAAACTGATGTTTACATAAGTAAAAATTGCATCTCAAATGTATGTGTTTTTGTTTCCCATAAGTAGTTTCAGTCTGCTCCTCTCTTAGGTTCCTCCCCTTCTGCTTATACACACACCAGGGGTTTTCCTACCTATCTTTAAACACATCCTTCCCTTATTGTGGTTCTGCCCTCCCTCAAGTCCTAAACTTCTTAAAAGAGTTGTCTACATTTACTGTTTCCATATCCACACCACTATTCATGTTTTAAAACGTCATCATCTGATCATCTTGCTCTATTCTCTTGAAGCTGCTTCTCTTGTTTTTAAGCAGTCCTATAATTGCAGCAGCTAAAAGCTGTTCTTGTTATTTATCTTTATTGACCTTCATATGTCATGAAAACTCTGTGTTGACCCTCCTTGACTCCCATGACAGAAAACTCTTTTGGTTTGGTCCCTCCTGACCCCATAATTGGCTCTTTGCCCCACTCATGCCTCTAAATATTCATTTTCCTCTAAATCCTTCCCTTGGATAGGCTCTTCTCTCTTCTTTTCTCCCTTGAGAACATTATGTATGCCTATGGATTCATCTACTATTCATGAACAGGTGATTCACTCTTCTACATATCTACCCAGCTCTAACATGTAATTCAGGCCCAGAGTTTCCCTTTGGCTTTTATGCATCAATATGACCCAAAGATTGTCACTTTTCTCCTCAAATCACCGTCTTCTCCTGGAAGGCTTAATTTCAGTTATTTCTCCCTCAAATGGCCATTTTCAATGTTCTTTTCTCAGTCCACCTTAGTAGCATTTCTACCATTCTTTTTTCACTATCTCAACTCTCACCCTTGATTCTTTCAGCATTTTGACTTTTCTCGACCTTCCACCAGCACCACACACTTACATCATTGAACATAGTCATTGGTGAACCTGACTTACTCATTTTTGTATTTCCCATAGTGACAAGCACAGTGCTCACATTAAATACACCATCGTTACATATATGCTGAGTTAAAATGAATTACTATTCTAATTACAGGAACAATCTATTGTATTGTCATAAATTTAGAAAACAGAAAAAAATCATAAATTTAGCATCTCAGCACACTGTTCCAATGACTGATCGATTCTTTTAGTTTTCCCTACTCCCATTTTTGTGTGTGGTTTACAAAGTTGTCATTGTGACTCTGGTGGCCTACACAGGGAGTTTCTTGGCACTGATGCAAAGGGCTACATAATAAATAGTCATTAATGTTGTTCACCAAATATTTCCAGCTCTCTGCCTTCTTGGAGCACGGCAGGATTGTACTTCCTAGTTCCTGTGGGTAAGAGAGGTCATGTGACCAGGCCTGACCTATAATCAATTAATGGCTGATATGGGTCTCTCGTAGATAGAGGCTATTTCATCAACCTTGGTTCTCAAGTGAGATAATGACCTGGAGGAGCCCCTAAGCAACCCATTATGGACATGAAGTGGGAGTTAGAAAAAAAGCTTTGTTATTTTAAGCCAAATAAAATTTTGAGCTTATCTGTTACTGCAGCAAACCTTATCTCAATCTGACATATAGGTCGTAACTTCTGGGAGCTAGTGAAACCTGAAAGATTTTCTAGTTTAACATCATCATCCTATAGATTGAGAAATTGAGACTCAGAGAGGCGACATGGCCTGTTCAGATCATATGGCGAGTCAATATTGGCACTGGACTGCAGCCCAGGCTTGCTGCCTCCTTGAATCTTTTGCCCCATTCAGCAGCATTCGGGGCCCTGCATGAGGCCACCCTCAAGTGATGCTGCCCTGCTTTTTTTCTGCTTTGTGGTTGCATTTCTGCTGCAGAGTGTGTGGAGCTGGGCTGTCCCTGGGGTCTGGGCCATTGGCCTGCTCTAATTTTATACCTTGACAGGTCATTTACAAGTGCCCCCGGGGCCTGCTTTTGGAGCCCTCCGCAAAATGCCATGACACAGTTGCCCACATCAGCACTACAGCAGATAGAAGAATGCTTCATTTTTATAGATGGTAGCCTCGAATTTTATGCAGTACCATCTCTGTACAAGCGAAAGTTCAACAATTCTACTTTGGGATTATCCAACGATGATGAAATTCTCAGATTCAAAGGTATGAAGATAATTAGGACTCTTGTTAATCATTCTGCATCTCTCTCCCTACCCCCACCCCCCAGCAATGAGATTCACACAGATTAATTACTGCCTGCTATAAATAAACGCAGAGAAAAGCAATCTGCATAGGAGAGGCAGAGGGTAACTGTCATTTAATATATCACAGCTTTCCGCACACCTGTTCCCCCCTTGCTGTTGCCATGGAAACCACACTTTATAAGAGAAGCTATGCATAATTAGCATGGATGGAGGTCTATATCAATCAGAATAATTTGGAAGAATACTAAAAGCCCAAAGGAGTAGGCAAAACTACTTGTCTCAGTAGGAAGGAATCAGACTTCCACTGTGTGGTAAATGAGGAGGCAGTTACAGTAGGAAATCAGCAAAATTAGCAATTCTGGGTCAGCTGAAAAACAAGGAGATGGCCTCACTCCACCAGAGAGAAAGAAAACTTTGTCATCGAGTTTGGTTTCTTTTCTTTTAAGCACTGTTTAGAGTCATACAAAGGAAACACAAAGCCAAACAAACACAGAAGTATATTTTGAGGCAATGGGGCTTGGATGACAGGACCTGCACCTCTGAGTAGGGGGCTCTGCACATCTGGGGATCCCCTGCTGCAATATTAGGCTGGGACTCCAAGACGCCAGCCATGGGAGGGGCAGGTTGCTGAGTGTGGACTTCCTTTAGGGAACAGTGAGTAGCTTTCAATCAAGGCTTGACTTTTTATGAGTGATTGGAATCAACAAACTTTTTAATTTGTTGGTAGAAGGAAATTTAGCAATAATTGAATTCAGATGCCCTTGATTTCAAAGGACACATGGGAATCACAGAGCCATGTGGCTTACCATCAAAGCCAGCTGGTGGCCATTCTTGAACTAGGACTCAGCTCTTTGATTCTCACATAGTACTGTTTGCTGAGGTCACTGATCCAGACCAGCACTGGGTTGGTCATTGAATTAGTCAATTTTGCAATGCTGTAAAGAAATACCTGAGATTGGGTAGCTTATAAAGAAAAGAGGTTTATTTGGCTCACAGTTCTGCAGACTATACAGGAAGCATGGTACTGGCATCTGCTTCTGGTAAGGCCTCAGGAAGCTTACAGTCATGGCAGAAGGCAATGGGGAAGCAGCTCTGTCACATAGTGAGAGAGAGAGAGAGAGGTCTTTTAAAGAACCAGCTCTCCTGTGAACTAATAGAGCAAGAACTCACTCATTACTGTGAGAATGGCATCAAGTCATTCATGAGAGATCTGCCCCATGACCCAAGCGCATCCCAGTAGGCCCCACAGCCAACACTGGAGGTCATATTTTAACATGAGATTTGGAGGGGTCAAATATCCAAACTATATCAGTCATCCTAGCCAGAAATTCTTAGGTCCCTTATTACAGTGGGATGAAATTAAGCACCTGACACAAGAAGTCATTCAGACACTAGGTTTTCCAGTCTTGGACAATTTTCCTTTATGTGTAGACATGCAAATTCATTTATTCATTTAATCATTCATGTGACAAGCATTCATTAAGTCAAAAACGGTATTACATTCTTTTGAGATAACACACATAAAACTGCTGGTAAACTTGAATAAGGATTACTATTTATATTAATTAATATTCATTCTTTCATTTATTTGACATTTATGTATTGACTGCCTACCATAAGCCAACTCTATTTTAGGTGCTATAGGCCATAGACATGAGTACAGCAGGAAGATCTCTGCCCTCAGGGAACTTGCATTCTAGTGGGGGAGAGACTGAACTTAAATGCAAAGACAAATTAATAAGATTATTTTAGATAGTGATAAGGCTAATGAAGAATATAAAGCAAGGTAATGGGCTTGGGTTAGGAGTTCGGATTTTATCTTAATTACAATGAGATGCAATCAGAGGCTTTTAAGCAGGGGAGTGATGTGGTTGGAACAGTTGGTACCTTGCCTTGGTCTCAGAGCAAAATTTGGGGTTCCTGCTCTAGAGGATTGTGGCTGCCCATCAATCTTAGGCCAGCAGAGACCCATGGAACTGTTCAAAAACTTCTGCTGACTTCACAGCAGGCCTTGGGGACAATGGTAAAGGGGGCATAGCTTGAACATGTCTTTCTTTTCCTCTTTTACCTTTTCTGAGCTGTTCATTCTACATTTCATCTTTTCATGATTCTGCTAATAATTGAAGCAATAAAAGTGGGAATAATAACAGCAATGACAAGGCAATAATAAACTTTCATAAAATACTGTTACCATATGCTTGGTGGTGTACAAATTGCTATGCGATGTTTAACTCATTAACTCTTCAAAACGTAGAAACTATCATTAAGTTGATTTTACAGGTGAGAACACTAAGGGGAGACATTAAGTAGTTTTTTCAAGGTCAAATATCCAATTTAATGGTGGTGCTAGAGTTTGAAACTAAAACCTGTCTGTCTTCAGAGGCTATGCCGTTAACCTCTATGCTAATTTGATAAATCAATAGTGTCAATATGTTAATAGAGAAGGCTTAAGTCCTCCAGCTCCCATGGCAGGAGAAGTGAGTAGAAGGAAAGCATAAACACTTTGTCTACTATGAGCAGAAAAATATGCTAGCTACAATATCTCCTTTGGTCTTCACACCTGCCACCTCAAATCCTCTCTGGAATCAATAATTCTTGCAACAATGCTGCGAGATAAGTATTTTGTTCTCCATCTTGAGGAGGAAGAAATGGGGGTTCAGAGATGTTGGATAACTTGATGAGGAGCTGTCAGCATTTGGTCCCTGGCCTGTGGTACTCCAAGGAAAGTCATCACAGGAGAGGTTTAGGGCAGGCTTGCCTGGGGATTTGGGTGCCTTCATGGGTGTCAAGGATGCCCTTGAGGCAGCCAGGTACAGAGCCTGGAGTGGTTGTGGCCCTTGGGTAGGTAGTCTTGGGCACAGTAGCCTCACGTGGAGGTCTTTATGGGACCTGGTATTTAAAGTCTAGTGGGATCTGCCAGAACGTCCCCCACCTCTTGCAGGAAGCTCAGTGGTCATGCTGATCATGGCTGTGAGGCTCCATCGTACTCACCAGGTACACAACAGGAGCTTTCTTCTATTTGGGGTGTCTAACAAGCCGACCCAGGGTGTATTGCAAATTGTATGTGGTCCTTACTGGCCCACCACAACTGTGACAGTCCTCAAGTTTTTTCCCAACTTAACCTCTTCATTGATGCTGGGGTTCCCACTCATCTTCCTACCACCATTGGGCCACTCCTACTCTCCAAGATTCATCTCTGTTAAGTGCAGCAGGTGTTAGAATGATGTTCTCCAATACTAGTCCTGGCCAAAACCCCATAGTCAACATCCTTTTTCAACACAGCTTTGAGAAATCTGTATTCTTTTCCAATTCAGGGCCTGTCTGAATTGAGTTCTGTTTGCCAGCCCCCTTTTCCCACCCCTGAGCTTCATCTATGTGGCTCCAATTTGACCTTGACTTCTGATTGTTCTCTTTGTTTGGCAGTTGGCTTAGTACCCTTGACCCTGAGCTGGTACCTGCACTCACATTAATCCAGCCAGAGCCACTCCAGCTGTCAGGGGTTTGCAGTCCGGGGATGGTTGGAAGACAGAGTTTTCTAGGAAACTAAAAAGACTGCTCTCAGCCCCAGTCATGTAGAGGACTCAGAGATGTATCCTTGAGATCCTTAGTGGGCTGAAAAGGTTAAAATAACCACTTGGTCCAGCCCCACCTCTAGGGATCCCAGGTGAACAGCTGTGTCAGAGAATAGTTGCTTTGTCACAATGGGATTGTGGAGAACCACCCAGTGTTCTTCACCCACAACACATGGTCAAGCAGGGCTCTGTCCAGTTGCATGGGCAGTGGAGTGGTGGGTGTACCTTTATAGATGGCCTCTGATACAACTTAGCCATCTGCATCAGTTAGCCTTTGCTGCATGCCAATCCACTCAAAAATGTATTAGCTTCAAACAACTATTTATTTAGTTTTGTGGGAACGGTTCTTTTGAGTCAGGCTGAGCTTGGCTGCATTTGCTCACATGGTGTGTCAGCTGGGGCCTGGTTGGTTCTGTATGACCTCAGTCACATACCTGGATTTTAGCCTGGCATTGACTGGGGCAGTGTCAATGGTGTCTTTCATCCTCTAGTTGACTAGCCTGGGTCTGTCCACATGGTGGCAGGATCCAAGAACAGCGAGACAAAAAACTCCAATGCACAGGCGCTTTTTACAGCATCACATTTGCTTCTGTCTCATTTGCTGAAGCAAGTCACATGGCTAAGCCCAGACCTCGTATGGGAGAGCACTAACATAGGGATGTGTGAATAAACTGGGCCATTCTTGCAATTAATTAACCACAAATTCATTTCAATTTATGCTTGTAAAGAAGGGATGAATGCTCCACTTCTGGGTTGAGAAGACTAGAAGAAGTAATTCAAGCAAGTACCTAGCTTTGGCTAATGTAGGTGACTTCAAAATCTTTCTCCAAACTTCAATTGACCCTGGATTTTGGGTACTTTGGGCATTGCATTGGAGATTAGCCTGCAAATACTATTGTTCTCTCTACTTCATCTGAGTCAGTTTTTTCCTTCTAGAAAGTATTTTCCTAATACTGGTTGTATTCAGAAGCCAATCACTTCTCTAAGCAGAACTCATCCCTCCCCGATTAAAACGATTTCTTTCTTTTACATTCAGTAGAGTATCAAAAATGATGATGATGTGACCCAGGATGAAGCAGGATGAAGAGTTTTCTCTAGAATGTTTTAATAATTTTCGTGTACAGGACAGAACAAATTGAAAAACAAAAACGACTTTTGGGCTGTTTCCTAGAGGGGCAGACAAGCCTTTTGATTCTATTATACCTTTATGTGGAGGGCCTTTAAAATGAGTAAATAAGGTATTGTAGTAGAGTGGTGGATCTGGTTTCCTGTTAGGGGGGTCTTCCTGGCTAGAAAAATGATAATTTTCCTGCTGGGCCTGCTAATCTTATTATTTGGAAAAGTAATTATTCCACCCTTGAAACTGAAATAAATATTTCCTTATAGATGCCAATTTTAATGGTATCTTTATAGTAGCAAAGCATATCTTGAACCCAAGCATTCCTCTTTATTCCAGAATCTTATCAATGGTTATTCTGGCTAAGGGTTAGCATAAAAGATTGATTTTATGTTTATTTATTTGGCTTTTATATTGATTATATATTTGTACTGTTGTACTGAATATGGTTACTTATATATATCTACATGAATAAAATATGTTTAATAAGCATGCATAAAATATATGAACTTGAAAACTGTTCCCCGGTGGATCATTATAGTCTTGGTTGAAATATCTAAGTGACTTCCAAAAGAAATCATTAGCTCCACTCCAGTGTATTTTGTTCTTGCATAAGAGGTCACACTACACACAACAATGATTCCCGGTTTTATCTATTTATTTTTGTTGTTGTTGTTGTTCTGAAAGTCCCTGAGAATTCTAATAACTTTTGTGTACAGGACAGACAACAAATTGAAAAACAAAAACGACTTTTGGGCTGTTTCCTAGAGGGGCAGACAAGCCTTTTGATTCTATTATACCTTTATGTGGAGGGCCTTTAAAATGATTAAATAAGGTACTGTAGTAGATTACAAAAAATGCCCTGTATCATTCGCTTCTCTCTGTGTCTATGCATTTTGCAAAGTGACTTTGCAGCTTCTCTTGTCAAGAGGTGTGGCCCATTTTCCCACCTCTGAATCTGAGCAGGCCTTATGACTTGCTTTGCCAGTAGAATTTGGTGGGATGGTGATCACCAGTTCTGAGCTAGTCTCAGGGGGTCTTGTGTACTCACCTATCTTTCTTGGGATTCCACACTTTGCCAATATGATCAAGCCCAAGCTAGCTTGCTGGAGGCTGAAAGATAATGTAATCAGAACCATGTCAGTCTGACTGTTTCAGACAAAGCCACCAAAAGTCAACAAAGCTTTCATCTGTAGCTGACTGCCGATGTGTGAGAGAGCATGGTTGAGATCAGCTAATCTTGGCTCAGATGGCAGACTCACTCATCTACCCTACACACTCATGAGCAATAATAAAAATTTGTTTTAAACCACTAAGTTTTGGGGTGGTTTGTTATACAGTAATAATGGATACAGATGGCATCACGGACAGTGAGCTTCTGGAAGGAAGTAGTCATGTCTGATTCTGTAGTTATTACAAGTAATTAGTACACAATAGGTGTTTATTATTAAGTGTCTATTAAATTTATGAGTACAATATGACTTGTTTGGTTTCCTTGGTTGGGGAGGGGTCTTCCTGGTGGACCTGGTTTCCTGGTTAGGGGGGGTCTTCCTGGCTAGAAGAATGATAATTTTCCTCACAAACCATGAGATTTTTATGGGAGAGGAATGGAGTCTGTAGTAAAGATTCCAGTTGTTTCACCTTTTTCCTTAGTTCTAAAACACTTAGCTTTTAGCTGAACACATGGCTTCTTGCAATAAAGACTGACCCCTTTCACAGTTATCTATATGACTAAGGTCTAGCCAATGGGATGTAAATGGAAGGGAGAGGGAGGGCTCTTTTTATCCTCTACCTCATTCTTTTTTTTTTTTTTTTTTAATTTTACAGACTATTTCCCTTTATTGCCTTTTGAGAATGAAATTGTGAGACTTGGATAACATTCTCTCTTTTCTCTAAGCAGTCTAAATTTTGTGTGGAACCAAACAAGACTCCTCAGATGACAGTATTTAGACAATTTGACTCATTATATTTCAACATTTTAATATAAATATTAGATAACAAAATAATACATATACAAAATGAATATAATTATACTTTATTCCATTACATAGAGAAAATAACCAATAAAATATCATCATTAATTTGTATACTCCTTTTGATATGTAAATTTTTACGCTATGTCAAATATATAATATTTTATAATATGGTTTTAATTTATTTTTAATTTTTATTTTATAGTATGCTTCTAATTTGGCAAAATATTATGGACATTTTAAAGTCATTATATTTTTTCATAATTATTTAAATAATTGATTTCAACAACGGATTATTTGAATACTGTTACAAATAAGAGAAACTCAACTAATATAGGGCTTAATCAAAATGAGAAGTCTTTGAGTTATGGAATCCAAGGAAGAGTTAGACAAGCAAGTTTTATTATAGGTTGAAAAATCTGAAACCAAACCAACAAATCACATACTATTGGCACTTCCCCACAGTTCTTAAAGTGATACATAAGTGGATAACTGACTTAAAAAAATACACGTCCAACTTTAGTAGTTACATTTAAAGAAGGAAGTGAAATGAAAAATAACAAAATAGCATTTTGCTTCTAAGTCTGTAAATGACTCTACCTAATTCTGTTTCTTTTTTTTTTTTTTGAGTTGGAGTCACTCCGTCGTCCAGGCTGGAGGGCAGTGGCACGCTCACGGCCACCCCAGCGTCTACCTGCTAGGCTCTGGCTAATTTTTGATTTATTGTAGAGACGAGGTCTTGCCAAGTTGCTGTTCTCGATCCACTGACCTCGGCCTCCCAAAATGCTGGGATTGTAGGCTGAGCCACTGAGCCCGGCCTCTACCTCATTCTTGCTAGCTGAATGCAGATGCACTGGCAGGGTATAGTGCAGCTATCTTGGATAATGGGCTAGATACCATGTGCTGAGAATGTTACAGCGCAAGTGTGAGGATCTTTGATCCTCGATGCCTTTAGGAAACTTTCCGTGGTCAGTGTTCTCAATTATTTACCTCTTCTTCCCTATAGGAGAATCATCCATTCTTACCATTGCCATGTAATTAGCAGTGCTTTTCTATAGAATTCCTCACTTTGTTTTTAGGTTCAGCCACGAGACTTGTTTTGGCCAATGAGATGCAAGCAAGCAAAAGTGACGGTATGTCACACCCAATCAGACGCTGTAGCATGTTTTCCCAACCCTCTTGTTTTTTCTCTGTGTCAAAAGAACAGCATGTCCTGAAGCGGGACTGATCCTTCAGCCTGAGTCCTAGAAGAAGAAAACATTTGGAGCAGAGTCATAGCAGCCCCCGCCTACTACCATATGAATGAGAAATAAATATTTGTGGTTGTAAGGTTTGGAAATTGGGCATCTTCTTACTTTTGGACTTCTTTCATATGGGGGAGAAATTAACATCTGTCTTGTTTGAGACATTAATTTGATTTCTGTCACTCAGGGCTAAATTGAATTACAACTAATTCTGCCTTTCATCTTATTTAGAGTAAGAATGATGTGACCAGTTACTCAATTGACACATTATTTCCTGAGCATGTAAGCTAAAACTAGCACTGTGCTAGACACTGGGGATGCAATCGTGATAAAAAGAAGCCTATTCTTTGTCCTAATGGAGCTAACAATCTACTAAGGAGTCCACGTTTGGAACAAATGAGCTCTCAAATACAATTAAGAAAAATAAGACTGGGTGTGGTGGCTCATGCCTTAAGCCTGTACTCCTAGCATTTTGGGAGACCGAGGTGGGAGGATTGGTTGAGCCTAAGAATTCGAGACCAGACTGGGCAACATAGGAAAACCTCATGTCTACCAAAAAAAATTAGCAGGCACAGTGGCACGTGCCTATAGTCTCAGCTACTTGGAAGCCTGAGGCGATTGGATTACTTGAGCCCAGGAGTAGGTGGACTGCAATGAGCCTTGAACATGTCACTGCAGTATGTTTAAGGACCTTTGGTCCTCTGTGCCTTTAGGAAACTTTCTGTGGTCAATGTTCTCAATTATTTATCTCATCTTTCCTATAGAAGAATCATTTATTCTTACCACTGCCATGGGATTAGCAGTGACTCTCTATAGAATTCCTCGCTCTGTTTTTAGGCTTAGCTATGTGAGTTGTTTTGGCCAAAGAGATGCCAAAAATAAGAATGAGACCCTGACTAAAAAAGAAAAAAAAATATATATATATATATATATTTTATATATATTTTATATATATATATGGCATAAAGACATGCAGTTGACTGGGCTCGATGTCTCAGCCTGTAATCCCAACACTTTGGGAGGCTGAGGTGAGTGGATTGCCTGAGCCTGCAGGTTCAAGACCAGCCCGGGCAACTTGGTGAGACCGCCTCTCTATAAATCAAAAATTAGCCGGGTGTGGTAGCGCCTGCCTGCCTGTAGTTCTGGCTACTTGGAAGGCTGAGGCAGAAGGATTGCCGGAGCCCAGCTGGTCGATGCTGGGAGGCCATGGGTGTGCCACTGTACTTCAGCCTGGGTGACAGAGTGAGACTCCAACTCAAAAAAAAAAAAAAGAAAGAAAAAAAAAAAGAAATGCAATTAAGTTTGAAAACAATTGATTTTTAACTTAGCAATCTTGCTATATTCATTTATTAATTCTAAAGTTTGTAATTTATTTTAAATTTTTCATGTATACAATCATATCATTTGTATTATTATTTCTTTCTTTCTAATCTTTATGCCTTTTATTTCTTTCTCTTATCGAGCTGGTTAAAATCTCCAGTACAATGTAGAATAGAAATGGGGATGGTCTTGTTCCCAGATTCAGAAGGAAGGATGTTATCTTCATATATTTGATAAGAGAAACACGGAATCTTATCATTTAATTTGAATTTCTTTAATTTTTAGTGATCAGAAACTTTTTCATGTGCTTATTGTGCATTAAATTGCTAGTTCATATCCTTTACCCATCTTTTTATAGACAGATGTCTTTTTAAAGATGAAATATAATAACTCCTAAGATATTATGAATCATTTCTATCTCTCATTTATAGCAATATTTTTCATTTGCCCTTTAATTTCCTACATGACATTTAAGAGCATTTTTTATAGAAAATAAAAAACAGACATAAGAATAGAATAATACAGAGAACCTTATGACCCTATCACTCAGTTTCAACTATTATCTATATTTTATTCACGGAATATTTTTTATTTATGAAAGTTTTATATTTTTGTATGACCAAGTATTTTAATCTTATTTTCCACTATGTGTGGTCTTTTGATATAAAGTTTTCATTTTAATGTTGCTTATACATATTACTTTTTTCTTTTGTGTTTTGACTTTTTAATGTCTTATTTAAGAAGTCTTTTCATATCACAAAGTCATAGAGATATTTATGTTCTCTTCTAAGAGATTTGCATCTGAGATTAAAAGAATCACGTATTTTCTAGGGATTGTGAATAGTGTTTTTTATCCATTTGATCAACTGGAAAACATTGTTCAACTTTCCTGTGTATCTGTATCTGTGGCTATAGTATGTCTATATCCATATCTTCTATATATTTTACTACTTTTTGGTCTTTATTTGTCACATTTCGAGAACACAAAAGTGTTGCAGTTTAAAGAGGAGATGATATTGCACATACAACTCTCTATTTGTATCATTTAGCTTTACTTATTTTCTTCAAATTTGCGACTCCACTGATTGCAATATAATTTATAGCAAAGTCCATTATAACATTAATAAGATGTGTGGTGAAGTAGTTAGATTGTAAAACCTTGGTTATCTGTGGACTGCTTTTTCAGTAACTAAAGGAATGTAAATATTAAACAGTAAATTAGAAATATCCAGTTGCACCAATTCCTGATCAAAACACCAAGTGCCCATGCCATAAGAGATAAGTTAGGCAAGTGAGCCTCATCAAACTGACAAGCTTCTTCAAAGCCAAAGAAACCATCGAGAGAGCAGAGAGACAGCCCACAGACTGGGAAAAAATATTTGCCAACTTTATGTCTGACAAAGGCCCAATATCTAGGAACTATAAGGAACTCAAACGTGCCAAAACAAAACAAAACAGCCCCATTACAAAGTGGGCAAAAGATATGAATAGACAGTTCTCAAAAGAAGACATACGAGCAACCAACAGATACATGAAAAAATGCTCAGCCTCACTGGTCATCAAAGAAATGCAAATTAAAACTACACAGAGATACCACCTAACTCCAGTCAGGATGGTTATCATCAATAACTCAAAAAACAACAGATGCTGGAGAGGATGCGGTGAAAAGGGAACATTTCTACACTGACGGTGGGTGTGTAAACTAGTACAGCCTCTGTGGAAAAAAGTGGCGATTCCTAAAAGATCTAAAAATCTAACCTTCCATAGACCCTGCAATCCTCCTACTGGGAATATACCCGGAAGAACTCAAATCACTCTATAAAAAAGATGCCCGCACACGTATGTTTACCACAGCATTGTTCACAGTAGCAAGAACATGGAACCAACCATGCTGCTCATCAACAGAGGACTGGATAAAAAAAATGTGGTACACTTACACATGTATACAATATTATGCAACGATAAAGAGGAACAAAATCACGAACTTCACAGCAACCTGGATGGACTTAGAGTCTATAATATTGAGTGATCTTTCACAGAAACAAAGAATTGAGAATCACATGTTCTCACACATAAGCGGACCTTGAACAATTATCATAATACTATAAGAAAAGGACTGGCAGTAGCAGGAAACTGCCGGGAGTGGGGTGGGGAAGTGGGATCGGCAGTAGTGGGACTCTGCCTGGGGAAGGGGGGTCACACCTCATCAACTAGGATACTTGCATAATGAACATTTGTATACTTAACTCTGCATTGTACCCCACATCTTTAAAATAAAAAAATTAAAAGTTTAAAAAAAAATCCAGTTGCAGAAGAGGAATATGAAAGCGTCAGGGAGTGAACTAGTGAAAGGATGGTGTGGACCTGACATTATGTTGGGTTGGCTGTCAACCCATGGGGAGAACTCTGTGGCCAGCCATGGCCACCTGTCTTTACTTTCTTCAATGCTAAGGACTGTAAGAAGGACAAAGGGAGACAAAAGAGAAAAGGAGAGAGAGAGAGAGAGAGGGAGACAAATGGAGGAAAAAGACAAGCAGAAAAGCATTGGGATCAGCTGAGAAAAAACAGGACTTTGAAGGAGGAGACTGCTATGCAAATATCCTAATAGCCTTGAAGGATGGAGGATACTGCTGGCCCAGTAAGGCTCAGTGGTGCTTTTATTTGGCTGGTGCAGTGATTAATTAGAGAAGACTATTATTACTCTGAATACCTGTGTGTAAGCCATGCACCCCCAAGGAACCGTTCAGCAGACCACCCCACACATTTTCATTATTTACCTGATCCCATACAATATTTCACCCCAAAAAATATACCCTCAGAATCCAAAAGACTGTTCCAAACAACCTAGAATGCCTATTCCACAATGATGCCAGGAAACTGCTTTCACTGGAATGTGATTGAACTTGTTGTATTTGTGTGTGAAATTGAGGATTTGGATTTTTGACAGTTTGATCTTTTGATGAAAGTGATTGTTCCAAAAATGGACACTGTGCTGAAATGCCAGTGGGAATAAAGTGATTCAGAGGTGTTGCCTCTGCCTTGGAAGGAGATTTCTCATTCATCATTTATATATTCATTCTATTTTCTAATCATTCATTTTGTCATTATATGGAGCACACACGATAGTGCCAGGTACTGGGTTGGCCGCGTTGCATTGGTAATTGTTTAATGACCATCTTTACAAATAAAATAGCCCTGATTTGGAGCATTTGCCAATTTCTGTGGGGTAAACACTTCCACTATGGCTGACTTCAAGTTATGAACATTGTGACACTGAACACAGAGTTGGGGACAGATGCTAGAACTTAGTTTATGCAGACTGGTGTGAGACAGCTTCAGTATGACCCTGTATGCTAGCCACTGTAGATAAACAATGACTAAGACATAAAGTCTGAGACAAGATGTAATGTTTAAGTAGGAGTTAGCTGGCCAAGGTAGAGATGGAGTGAGGTGGTGAAGGAGGAGGAATTTCAGGCAAAAGAGCAGCTTGTGCAAAAGCCCTGTGCCTGCAGCACAGGTAACAAGGAAAGAGGTCATCCGATGAAAGGATTAAGTGATGTTTTTTTCTCCATGGGGTTCTGAGACCCTAGGGAAGGATATCCTGTTGTGTAACACCTATAACTAGAAAGAACAGGTATGTTTCTAATTGGCTTGCTCTGACTTAGATTTACCCGTGGTTCTCAAACTTTAAAATGAATCAGAATCACCTCAAGGCCCTGTTAAAACACTTTGCTGGAACCCACTCTGTAGGTAAGAGGCACTACTGCAGCTGTTCTGGCACTTTGAGAACCACTGGAGTATCCCATTTGATGTCTCCAAGATCTGGATTTATTGGCCTTAGAGATGACATTCTTATTGTTCTTCTGCTTTTCAGGGTCTTTGTTTGGAGGGACTCTATCTGTTGGCATAAAGTCAATTCTTTGCTGCGTATTTTGTGTCCTGTGAGAGATGGTATTTCAGAAATAATATACGTATGGCAAAGCAGATATCAATAAGCCAAATTTGAGAGTCATGGTTTGAAAGACCAAGTCACTTGGGAGACCAAGTGACTATACTTTGAGGTACAGGCCCATTCCCTTTTGGGTGAGGGAGTTTCCACAAATACTTAAAAGTTCATATCCTGAGAAAAGAGTGATTTTGCATTCCTGTCTGTCTTGTAATGGTCATCCTAATTTTTCCATGAAAAAGCTCTTTTTTTGGGAACCTCCTAGCCACTACTCACCATTAGTTTAGGAAATCAGTCAATCAGTCAACCCATCAATAATTTATCATTTATTAAACACCTATGATATGCTGTCATGTTGGCAATGTCTTTAACTTAGAGTTGCTGTTCATTTCCTCTGACTTCCTGGCTTTTGCTGAAACTTTACTTGTCCCTTTTCCCTGATCAGATGAAAATGTTTCTCTTCCATTATTGAATACCTCACTATTAAATTTTACCTGATTGCTTTCAGCCAGCTCATGGAAGCCCAGTGTGTCTCTGGAAACAAGAGTGTTGGCCATAACTTCCTTTGAGGATTCTTACTACAACACATCTTCCTGAAGTCCCCTTAGTTGCTGTTATTTGTGCCTGTTGGTGTGTATTGGTTCACAATGACAACATGTAACCTTAAAGATCATAAAATGGCTTACAAAAACCCACCATGCTTCTTTTCAAAATATCCTTCATTATCAACCTAACACCACCAACAAAACGCTCGATACATTTTTTCAGATGCGCAGTTATCTGAGTCTGGACCCAATGCATACATGCATCCATTTGCTTATTTCACATTCCTCAACAAGAGAGAATAGAGGGGGAGCAAGACTAGGAATGGACAATTTCATTTTCATTTCACCTGCTGTCTGCATAGTTCTTTTGTTCAAGATGCTGACAGTACGTTGAGAAAGCAATGAGTTGTAGTCTGTCTGGAGAGATAAGACATGTGCATGTGGCCTGGGAAATAAGCAGGGAGAGACTGAAAACCAGACAGCAGCACAAGTGATTTTAGGCACTAAACATTCCTCATGTTCACAGTGTGGTTTGGTCAAGGAGGCCCAGGGTGGGTTGCAGGCCCCATGGATGAGGTAGGCAGGACTCTTGGATGTCAGGTTCCAACCCTGCTTGAACACTTTCCTTACCACAATCCTTGGACTGGTGGGAAAGGGTGACCTGGCAAAGCATGAGGGACTACATGAGGGGTGCAGAGAGAATTCTGAGGCGTAGTGGGGGCTAAGGTGGGCAGGTAAGATAAGGTAAGGTGACTCCATGTATTGGAGTCACTTCAGGGCTAAGCTCAGGATTCTGAACTTGAACCTCTAGTCAATGGGCATGGCCTGGGGATATTGAGGACAGCCACAAAGTAAGAACCTTATGTTTTAGTAAGACTCGCTTTGTGGCAATGTGCAATGGCTGGATTTGGGACAGGGAGAGAGAGGAGTGTGGAGACCTAGGCACAACTTGGGGGATGGGAGAAGGGGTAAAGGGGGGTGGGGGAGGGGTGAAGGTGGCCTGAGCAGTATGGTATCCATGAAATGGAGAGACAAGGAGGGACAGACTTTGCAAAGGAAAATGTAAAAGGGACATGGTGGCTGTATGTCAGGGCTGAATAAGAGGAAAGCAGTCAAAGTGACTTCTTTTTATCCATGGAAATGGAAAGATTGGTACTGTTACGGCGAGAATGGGCCAGCTAGGAGGGCTCCAGTCTGATTTAAGGTGGGGGCTGCTGGCTTCAGTTTGGAGTCTGTGCACTGGGTCTGTTCAGTGGGTAGCTGGCCACAGAGGGTTGGGAGAAAATGAGACTGAGCTAACTTCCTGACAGGAGTCGACAGAGGCATGAGGGCTGCACTGTGAACCAGAATCAGATTGCCAAGGAACAGTATTCAATAAAAAAGGTAAGGACAGTCAGGCGCAGAGGCTCAAACCTGTAATTCCAGTACTTTGGGAGACCGAGGTGAGGGAATTGCCTGAGACCATGGGTTCGAGACCATCCCGGGCAACTCATCTCTACAATAAAAATCAAAAAATTAGCTGGGCATGGTAGTGCACACCTGTAGTTTCTGGCTACTTGGAAGACTGAGGTAGAAAGATCAGCTGAGGCCAGCTGGTCGACACTGGGGTGGCTGTGAGCATGCTACTGCACTCTAGTCTGGGTGACAGAGTAAGACTCCAACTTCAAAAAAAAAAAAAAAAATAGAATCTTGGCCTCTACCTCACACTATGCTCAAAAATTAATTCTAAGTTTATCATGGTCCAAATGTGAAAAGTAACATTATAAAGCTTCTAGAAGATAGCATATGATA
>CAUYQG010178565.1:0-11595 GCA_963574415.1 Tarsius wallacei | reverse complement strand
TTATTCATTGTAGAGACGCAGTCTAGCCAAGTTGCCCACGCTGGTCTTCAACCCCTGGACTCAGGCAATCCTCTCGCCACGGCCTCCCAAAGTACTGGGATTACAGGTGTGAGCCACCACACCTGACCTTTTTTTCTTTTTTTTTTTTTTTTGAGTTGGAGTCTCACTCTGTCACCCAGACTGGAGTGCAGTGGCCGCTGCAGGCCACCACAGCCTCAACCTGCTGGTCTCCGGCGATCCTTCTGCCTCAGCCTTCCGAGTAGCCAGAATTACAGGCGCGCGCTACCATGCCCAGCTGATTTTTTGATTTATTGTAGAAATGAGGTCTCGCCAAGTTGCCCAGGCGGGTCTCAAACCCGCAGGCTCAGGCAATCCACTCACCTCAGCCTCCCAAAGGCGTGGGATTACAGGCTGAGCCACCAAGCCCAGCTCTTTTTTTCTTTTTTAGAGACAGGTTCTCTGTTGCTAGGCTAGAGCCTGGAGTGCAGTGATGCAATCGTGGCTTATTGCAGCATCCAGTTCCTGGGTTCAAGCGATCCTGCTGACTCAGCTTCCTGATTAGCTACAGGCCCACACCACCATGCCTGGCTATTTTCTTTCTGTTTGTTTGTAGAGATGGGGTTTCACTATGTTGCCCAGGCTGGTCTTGAACTTCTGGGTGCAAGCAGTCCTCCCCAGGTGGCCTTCCAAAGTGCTGAGATAATGGGTGTGAGCCACCGAGACCAGTTTGCAATCCATTTTTAAGACTCATCCAAAATCTTTTTTTTTTTTAATTTAGAATTGCACTCTTTCACCCAGACTGAAGTGGCATGATCATGGCTCATTGCAGCCTTGACCTCCTGGGCTCAAGTGATCCTTCCACCTCAGCCACCTTAGTAGCTGGGACTACAGACACACACCACCACTCCTGGCTCATTTTTCTGGTTTTTCATGGAAACAAGCTCTCGCTTTGTTGCCCAGGCTGGTCTCGAATTCCTGAGCAAAAGCAATCCCCTCACCTCGTCCTCCCAAAGTCAGGCGTGAGCCAGGCATAGTGAGTTAGAATCTCACCCTGTCACCCAGGCTGGAGTGCAGTGGCACACTCATGGCCACCCCAGCGTCGACCTTCTGCCTCAGCCTTCCAAGTAGCCGGAACTACAGGGACGCACTACCACACCTGGCTAATTTTTTGATCTAGTGTAGAGATGAAGTCTCACTAAGTTGCCCAGGCTGGTCTCGAACCCCTAGGCTCAGGCAATCCTCTCTCCTTGGCCTCCTGAAGTGCTGGGATTACAGGCTTGTGATATTTTTTACTGCTAGTTTTTCAAACTAAAATCTAATCAACATCTATACATTGTGTTTGGTTGTTTTTACTTTTTCTTTCTTTTGAGTTGGAGTCTCACTCTGTCACCGAGGTCGGAGTGTAGTGGCATGCTCTGGCTACCACAGCCTCGACTTGCTGAGCTCAGATGATCCTTCCCCCTCAGCTTTCCGAGCAGCTGGAAGTACAGGCATATGCCACCACACCTGGCTAATTTTTCTTGATTTATTGTAGAGACAAGGTCTTGCCAAGCTACCCAGGCTGGTGTCAAACCCCTGGGCTCAGGCAATCCCAAAGGATTACAGGCGTGCGCCACCATGCCTGGCTGTTTTTACTTTTTTTTTTTTTTCTTTTTGAGTTGGAGTCTCACTGTGTCGCCCAGACTGGAGTGCAGTGGCCGCTCCCGGCCACCACAGCCTCGACCAGCTGGGCTCCAGCGATCCTTCCACCTCAGCCTTCCAAGTAGCTGGAACTACAGGCGCGCGCTACCATGCCCGGCTATGTTTTTACTTTTAAGTCTCTTTTTAATATCTATGTCTCATCAACATCTACATCTAAAGATATAATTCCACTGTCTAAATAACTGCTTCCAAATGTCACGTATCCAGAAGAAGACACATCCTAGCCAGACCCAGCCAATAGAAATCCAGGTATTTGTGGATAGCAAGTGTCGACAGGTCCTCTCCCATCTACTGGTAAGAGGTGAAATGACCATGGATAAATTCACGACCTTGAAAAAAACTGAAGAATACCTTATATGTGAATTAGCCCATGAGAAAAGTACTATGTATGTATATGGTCCCTCTCTCTCTCTTCCTTCACCTTTCTTCTATAATTCAAATAGGCAAATGGGTTGACCATAGAGCTATGTGACCTTGGGCAAGTCATCTCACCCCTCTGAGCCTCAGTTTCTTTTCTTTTCTTTGCTTGACACGATTCCGGCTCACCACAGCCTCGACATCCTGGGCTCCGGCGATCCATTCACTTCAGCCTCCTGAGCAGCTGGGACTACAAGTGAGTGCCACCACACCTAGCCAAATTTTTGTTTTTTATTTCTTGTAAAGATTCTTTATTTTTGGTATTTTTTTTTTCTCGCCATTTTGCCCAGGATGGTCTCGAACTCCTAGACTCAAGCAGCCCTCCCACCTTGACCTCCCAAAGTGCTGGGATTACAGGCATGAGCCACCATGTCCAGCCAGTTTCTTCATCTATAAAATGAGGACAGCACCCACTTGTGCTTTTGTGAGGTTGAAATGAATTAATTTATACAGCATGCCCATCACAGTTCTTTAATTCTCTACAGAGCTGAGAGCAGAAATTTCCATTTGATTACCAAAACCATTTCCCTTTCTTCCTAGGGGCCTAGCTAGACTACATTTCCCAGACTTCCTTGCAGTTAGATGTGGCCATGTGCTCAAACTCTAGCAGTGGAATGCGAGAAAAAGTGCACTGTGCCAGCAATTTCCTGACTTAGTCCATAAAACTTTCTAGGCTATGGGCCCAGGGCAGCCCTTAAACTGACCTCCTGAAACTGACAGATTCTCTTCATGTCTGGATCCCTGAATGACTAGGTGGAGTTGAGCTTTTGTTGTCCATGAAGGACATCTGATTTGGACTCTACATGAACAAGAAATAAACCTTTATAGTATTAACTGATGAGATTTCAGCTGTTATAACAGCTGGAGAAAATTATAAGTGATAAGAAAACTTTGTGTCATGGTTTTTCTACTTCTTAGAAATATATCCATAAAGGTCTGGGTTACGATTGAGAGTGCCTCAGATTTGGTGAAATTGCCAATAATGTGAACATGTTAGTGACTTTAACCCAGGAAGGAAGTCAGTGTAAATAATAATGACAATAATAATAAGTACACGTGTCAAGAGCCAAATGCGCACCAAGCTCTGTGCTTTACTTGTATCATATTACATAATTATCATAATAACCCCATGAGATGGTTACTCTTATTATGATTACAAATTGTCCTAAGTGCTTCATAGAAAAGGAATAGGATGGCATAAGTGTGAGCAACAGGGAGACAGAAGACAATTAAGATTGGGAGGAAGCCGGGCTCGGTGGCTCAGCCTGTAATCCCACGCCTTGGGAGGCTGAGGTGAGTGGACTGCCTGAGCCCGTGGGTTCGAGACCCACCTGGGCAACTTGACGAGACCTCATCTCTACAATAATTCAAAAATTAGCCGGGTGTGGTAGCGCGTGCCTGTAGTTCCAGCTACTTGGAAGGCTGAGGCGGAAGGATCACCGGAGGTCTGGGCAACAGAGTGAGGCTCCAACTGAAAAAAAAAAAAAAGAAGGATTGGGAGGAGGAGGCCAGGTGCGGTGGCTTCCACCTGTAATCCCAGCACTTTGGGAGGCAGAAGTAGGAGGACTGCTTGAGCACAGGAGATCGAGACCAGCCTGGGCAACACAGTGAGACCTTGCCTCTAAAAAATAAAAGTAAAAAAATTAGCCAGGCGTGGAGGCATGCACTTGTAGTCCCAGCTACATGGGAGGCTGAGGCAGAAGGATTGTCTGAGCCCAGGAGGTCGAGGCTGCGGTTAGCTGTGATCGAGCCCGGGTGACAGGGTGAGACCCCAACTCAAAAACAAAAACTAAAAGAGTGGGAGAAGAGGCCTCCCTGATGAAGTGATGAGACCTAAAATAGTAGTTAAATAATTAATAGCAGACAACATTTACTGAGCACTTACCATGGACCAGATATGATTCTAAGCTTATTATATTAACTCATTCAATCTTCCCCCAAATACTAAGAATATTATTATCAACTCCACTTTACACATGAGGAAAATCAATACAGGGACAGAAAACTTAAATAACCTGCTCATAACAACTCAGGTCACACAGCTAAGTAGGGATGAACCTGGGATTTGAACCATGGCAGTCCACTTCTAGGGCCATGCATATCACCAACTCACTGTTGTCTCTTGCAAGAGTTGAGTGACTAGTGTCAAATGACTGAGGCGTCTTCCTTCTACCAGTGGAGGTGGCAGTAAGTGATCTGGTTAGAAGCACAGACTCCAGATCCAGACTTTCTGAGTTCAATACCAAGTTCTGCAACTGACCAGCAAGGTATTTTCTTTCTTTTGTTTAGAAATTTTAAATTAATTGTAGAGATGGGGTCTTGCTATGTTGGCCAGGCTGATCTCGAACTCCTGCCCTCAAGTGATCCTCCCATCACTGCCTACCAAAGTGTTGGGATTACAGGTGTGAGCCACCACACCCGAGGTATTTTCTCTTTCTCTGCCTCAGTTTCTTCATTTGTTGGTAGGATTAAATTAGGATGAGTTAATACACATATAGAACTTAGCACAGAACCAGAAAATAGCAAGCCCTCCATAAATGTTAGATAGTATTATTATTATTATTATTATCATCATCATTTTGAGTTTGAGTCTTACTCTGTCACCCAGGCTGGAGTGCAGCGGCTCGCAGCCTCAACCTGCCAGGCTCAGGCGATCCAAGTAGCTAGAACCACAGCCACACGCCACAACACCCAGCTAATTATTTATTGAAGAGACAAGGTCTCACCAAGTTGCCCGGGGTGGACTCGAACCCCTGGACTCGCAATTCTGTGGTCTCCGCCTTCCAAAGTGCTAGGATTACAGGGGTGAGTCACCACTCCCGGCCCCTTGAGCCACCTTTTGACCAAGAGGATAAAGCGGAGATACCTCGGTGGGGGTCGGAGCTGAAGGCAAGGACAGGAGGTGGAGGAATGGGTGCCTGCAGCCCCAGCACACATCTTAACAGTCAGTCAAGGTCACAGGTGTCATAGGCAGAAGGTTGGGAACCCTACTAGACATTCACTGTTATGAGAGAAAATCTGCGCCAGGGAATATATATAATTTTTTAAGTCGGAGTCTCGCTCCGTCGCCCAGGCTGCCACACACTCACGGCCACCACAACCTTGATCTGCTGGGCTCAGGCGATCCTTCCGCCTCAGCCTTCCAAGTAGCTGGAACTACAGTCATGCACCACCACACCCGGCTAATTTTTTGATTTATTGTAGAGACGTGGTCTCGCGCAGTTGTCCAGGCTGGTCTCTTGAACCCCTGGGCTCAGACAATCCTCTCACCTCTGCCTCCCAAAGTGCTGGGATTACAGGCGTGAGCCACTGTGCCTGGCATCAAAATCAGCGTTTCTTAAGCCAGGAAGAAGGAAGACTAAACTGGGTCAGGATTACTAATGCTATCAACTGGAAGCAGCCGCACCAGATTATATAATAAGGAGGAGACGTTTTGCAAGAGAAGTGGAAATGCCAGCTAGCCAGAAACACCTAATGTGCGTGCTAGGATTGGAGAACAAGGAGGTGAAAGTCAGGAAAAGGGAGTTGAATCAGGGGAGGCAGGCATGACTCGAAAGGAGAGGACAGTCCAGCTGTCAGGACTTTTTTTTCTTTTCTTTTTTTTTCTTTTGAGTTTGGGTCTCACTCTGTCACCCAGCTGGAGTGCAGTGGTGAGATCACAGCATTGAACTTCTGGGCTCAAATGATCCACCTGCCTCAGCCTTCCAAGTAGCTGGGACTACAGTCACGCACCACCACACCCAGCTAACTTTTTGATTTTTTTGTTGAGACGCGATCTCACTACATTGTCCAGGCTGGTCTTAAACTCCTGGGCTCAAGCAGTCCTCCCGCTTCAGCCTTCCAAAGTGCTGGGATGACAGGCATGAGCCACCGGGCCCGGATCCTGATTTGAAGTCTTTTTTTTTTTTTTTTTGAGTTGGAGATTCATTCTGTCACCCAGGCTGACGGGCACTGGCACGTTCCCGGCCATTGCAGCCTCGACCTGCTGGGCTCAAGAGATCCTTCAGTCTCAGCCTTCCAAGTAGCTGGAACTACAGGCACATGCCACTATGCCCAGGCTAAATTTTTGATTTATTACAGAGACGAGGTCTCGCCAAGTTGCCCAGGTTGGTCTTGAACCTGTGGGTTCAGGCAATCCTCTCACCTCAGCCTCCCAAAGTGCTGGGATTGCAGGTGTGAGCCACCATGCCCGGCCCTGTTTTGAATTCTTAACAAACGCGGTACACACATTATAGTCCCCACCCATTTCTTCCTTGCTGTATTTGCGAACGTGTCTACAGCGAGCACCACGAGGCCGGGGGAAATGTGTGTGGCTCCACTGGGCATCTTGTTCAACTTTGTCGTGGCATGCCAAGCACACGGCTGTTCAGCCTGAGATGGAAGAGGACCAGCCTGACAAGGGACAGGATGTGTCCATTCAGAGCGGGTTGGAGAATGAAGTGTGAGGTTGGGCAGAAAGTCAACCCCCAGGGCTGGCTGGGGGGTCCCCTTGGGAAACGTCTAGGCTCAAATGATCCACCTGCCTGCCCACAATTTCACAACTGTACTGTTGACAAAGTCAGGGAAGTCTGTCCACCGAAGCAGCAAGGCTAATGCCTGTCGCCAGGCATCTTCTCCGAAAGGCAGGAACCTGTCGCTGCAAGAGAAGATGAGGACCGAGCCTCCTGCCTGGGCCCAGGCGCAGTGACTCAGCAGGAAGCCAGCAAGTCCTGAGTTACTCCCTCCCCTTCCACCACACCCAGGGTTTTCCTTAAGGACTTGGGGAGATCGCTTGGAGCTGGAGGTATAAATCTTCAGTACCTGGGTCTACCCAGGCCAAGGAAATCATTTCTTTAATGATTTAATAGTTTATTCATTAAAAGCAGACTCTGCCTGGGTTAGAAGCCTGCCTCTGCTTCTTACATAACCCAGAGCAAGTCTCCTAGTCTCTCCGGCCACAGTAGCAATACCTCCCTCACAGAAGCGAGAAGATTTTGAACACTCCGTGGCATGCCGGTAGGGCTCCTTTAACACACCAGGCCTGGTCCCACTTAAAGGCCTTTGCTCTTGCTGTTTTCTTTTTTTCTTTTTTTTTTTTTTGAGTTGGAGTCTCACTGTCGCCCAGACTGGAGTGCAGTGGCCGCTCCCGGCCACCGCAGCCTCGACCTGCTGGGCTCCTTCCGCCTCAGCCCTCCAAGTAGCTGGAACTACAGGCACGCGCCACCACACCTGGCTAGTTTTTTGATTTATTGTAGAGATGAGGTCTCGCCAAGTTGCCCAGGCGGTTCTCGAACCGCAATCCACTCACCTCAGCCTCCCAAGGTGCGGGATTACAGGCTGAGCCACCGAGCCCGGCTCCTTCTTTTTTTTTTTTAAGTCAGGGTCTCACTCCGTTGCCCAGGCTGGAGTGCAGTGGCACAATCACAGCTCACCACAGCCTCCACCTCCTGAGCTCAGGCAATCCTTCTACCTCAGTCTCCTGAGCAGTTGGACTACAGGCACACCCCACCATGGCCAGCTACTTTTTAAAATTTTTTGTAGAGATGGGGTCTCACTGTGTTGCCCAAGCGGGTCTTGAATTCCTGAGCTCAAGCGATTCTCCCACCCCCACTTTCCAAAGTGCTGGGATTACAGGCATGAGCCACCACGCCCGGCCTAAGTCCTTGCTGTTTTCTGTGCCTGGAACGAGTTCATTTCAGACAGCCACACAGACAGCTCTCTCCTCTCGCTTAATTCAGTCCTCTACTAAATATTCGTTTTCTCACAGAGCCTCCAATGGTCCACCACCTGACCCCTCCCACTCCAGCACTTCATACCCTTTCCTGCTTTCCTCCTTAGCACTTATCACCAACGACGCATCTTCTCTATCGATCTCTCCCCACCCACGCCGGAAGTCAAGTTCCATTTTTATCTGTTTCCTTCGCTGCTGTCTTCCCAAGACCTAGAAAAGCACCCGCACATAGCAGCTCTCAGTATACATATTTGGAATGAATGAAAATGCATGTCAGCTTATTCACCACTTTTTTGTTGAGTTGAGTCTCATTCTGCTGTCGCCCAGGCTGTAGTGCAGTGGCATGGTCACGGCTACTGAAGCCTCACCTCCTGGGCTCAGGCTATCCTTCCGCCTCAGCCTCCTGAGTAGCTGGGACTACAGGTGCGCACCACCACACCTGGTTAATTTTTTTTTATTTCTTGTAGAGAAATCTTGCCTAGGCTAGTCTCCAAATTCTGGGCTCAGGTAATCCTCTCACCGCAGCCTCCCAAAATGCTGGGATTAAAGGTGCGAGTTACCGTGCCCAGCCACATTCGCCATTTTTAAATCACCAATTATTATTATTATCAATAAAGATCGCCAATAAAGTTCACGATTATTATTCCATTACAGTGGGAATCAGAGAAAGGTTTAAAATCAAAGTTTAAGGCTGGGCATGGTGGCTCACGTTTGTAATCCCAGCACTTTGGGAGGCTGAGGCGAGAGGGTTGCCTGAGTTCGAGGGTTGGAGACCAGCCTGAGCAATGTGGTGAGACTTTGTCTCTACAACAAATCAAAAAATTAGCCGGGCATGGTGGCATGTACCTGTAGTTTCAGTTACTTGGAAAGCTGAGGTGGAAGGATCGCCTGAGCCCAGCAGGTCGAAGCTGCAGTGAGACCCTAACTCAAAAACCAAATCAAATCAAAGTTTAGGCTATACCACATTCTGCAAGTCCACTTTTGGCTCATTAACACTTGAATAAATAGAATCTCAAGGCTTGAGTTACAGAGACTGGGCTGGTGGCTCATACTTTGTGTGAATTAAGAGAGTGGTGAGGCTGGGCTCGGTGGCTCAGTCTGTAATCCCAGTGCTTTGGGAGGCCAAGGTGAGTGGATTGCCTGAGCCCACGGGTTCAAGACCCGCCTGGGCAACTTGGCGAGACCTCATCTCTACAATAAACCAAAAAAAAAATTAGCCGGGCATGGTAGCGCACACCTGTAGTTCCAGCTACTTGGAAGGCTCAGGCAGAAGGATCGCCAGAGCCCAGCAGATCGAGGTTGCGGTGGCTGGGAGCGGCCACTGCACTCCAGACTGGGGGACAGAGCGAGACTCCAACTCAAAAAAAAAAAGAGAGTGGCGAGAAGCCAGGCTCGGTGGCTCAGCCTGTAATCCCGCGCTTTGGGAGGCTGAGGTGAGTGGATTGCCTGAGCCCGCGGGTTCAAGACCCACCTGGGCAACTTGGCGAGACCTCATCTCTACAATAAATCAAAAAATTAGCCGGGCGTGGCAGCAAGTGCCTGTAATTCCAGCTACTTGGAAGGCTGAGGCGGAAGGATCGCTGGAGCCCAGCAGGTCGAGGCTGCGGTGGCCGGGAGCGGCCACTGCACTCCAGCCTGGGCGACAGTGAGACTCCAACTCAGAAAAAAAAGTCTCAGCCAGCCAGATACATCTCTCCGCTGCACTCGCCAATTCCCTGGATTCCCATCTCTAACTGTAAATGGATCTTCCCTACCACTTAATATTTCTGATTTTATATATTTTTAAAAAATATTTATTTACATAGGTATGTATGCATAAATGAATTGGGGTCTCACTCTGTCGCCCAGACAGGAGTGCAGTGGCACGCTCACAGCTACCACAGCCTTGACCTGCTGGGCAGATACCATCCCTCCACCTCAGCCTTCCAAGTAGCTGGAACTACAGGCCCATGCCACCATGCCTGGCTATTTTTTTTTAAAAGAGGAGGTCTTGCTATGTTGCTTAAACTCCTGGGCCCAAGTGATCCTCCCACCTCACCCTCCCAAAGTGCTGGGATTACAGGCGTGAGACACCGCGCCTGGCCTCTTTCTAATTTTAAAATATCCAAATATTAACATGATTCAGAGCCCTCCATTCTTCCAAACAATGTTTTTCCTCCATGAGGGCACCGCCATGACATCAGACCGGGGGTGGGGTGGGGGGGTGGGGGGGGTCGCTTCACGGTCCAACAGTCAATTCCAATCTTACCTCCCTCTTTTGGGCTGCTTTGCTACCCTTTTCACTCCTCCAAGGTTCAGCTGGGAGTAACTCACCAGCGCATTCCCAAAACTTAGCAGAGTTCCTCACACAGAGGAATGAATGAGTAATGAATGAATGACTTGGCTCAGACCAGACAGTCCCAAGCGCCCACGGTATCTTTCTAGCCTCCAATACTCCGTCTTCAATAACTTCCCCGGGAGGCACTACAGTCCAGGCGGAATCAATCTCCCTCCAGAAATACAATGTCCCCCCGCGACTCCTCCAGCTCGGGAAGGTCCGCTAAACGAGACACCCGATTCACGTCACTGAAGAGAAAACCCTTAGAGGAACTCACTGCATCTGCGCGGAGATCGGGGTGACCTCACCCTCGTCCCCAAAGACAATGGGAGGGGATTTGCCTCAAGTCTGTTGAAAGGTCCACCCCGGTGACCTTCCCAAAGGGAGGCAACTCCCAAGGGAGGCTTCACTGCTAGAAAAGGAAGTCGCCAGCACGCCTCCCACCCTCCTCACGCCCGCTATGCGGCATTTTCTCATTAAAATAAAAATGATTAAGTCCCTCTCCTCACATCCCCTCCCACCCCCCGCCACGTACAGATGGGGAAATGGAGCCTAGACGGACCTGAATCCTACATTTTCACCAGCTGTGTGGCCTTGGAATGCTCCGAGCCTCTGTGTTCGAATCCGTGAAACAGGAGGAAGAGTCGAGAGACCTGATTGGGTGCTGGGAAAATTCATGCAGAACCACGCCCCCTCCTGATCGCGCCCGCACCCAAGCCTGAAGAGCTACGCTTTCCCTCAAGGCTCGGCCGCCCCGCTCGACGCGGGCTCCTCGCCCTCCGACCCCGCCCCCAGCTGCGGCCCCGCCCCTGCCTGCAGGTTCCTGAAACGTTAGCTGTTGCCGTTACCCTCGCTACTAAGGCGCCTTCGGTGAATGCGTGAAGGCGGAGCTAAGACCACCAGCCCACACGGCAGCTCTCTGTGCCCACCGCCGTTCCCCCTCGCCAAGCACAGCGCTTTGAAAAGCAAATCCGTTGTCACAGATGCAGCTCAAGCGAGGCTTCAGCATCCCCCGTGGGTTCTCAGCCGGTCCCTGTGACCGGCCCCATACCTCGCCCGCCCCCTGCTATTTCTCTGTACTAATCATTTTTCTAAAAGCCTTGGATGATCACGGCTCATTGACAGGGTATTTCCAGGCCATTTCTGCCAGGAGCATAACTATGCGAACACATCACAGGAAGCGCCTGCCAATCCCGCCACCGTGGACACATCACTCAACCTTCTGCTGACCCCCATGGCAGGATTTAGCGGCCGGTTTCACTGTGTGTGCTCATCTGGCCCTCCCACTAACCTGCCAGCGCCGGAGGGCTGAGGTCGGTCTTGCTTCTGTAATTTTTTATCCCCAGTGTCTGGCACCCAGCGGTGCTGAATACATACTGCTTGGCTGTAAATCTGAATGAAAGCCATCCCGGCCAGGCGCGGTGGCTCATGCCTGTAATCCTAGCACTTT
>CAUYQG010178562.1:0-12451 GCA_963574415.1 Tarsius wallacei | reverse complement strand
GCCTAGTTTCCAGTCTTTTTTTTTTTTTTGAGTTGGAGTCTCACTCTGTCGCCCAGACTGGAGTGCAGTGGCTGCTCCTGGCCACCGCAGCCTCGACCTGCTGGGCTCCGGTGATCCTTCCACCTCAGCCTTCCAAGTAGCAGGAACTACAGGCGCGCGCTACCACGCCCAGCTAATTTTTTTGATTTATTGTAGAGATGAGGTCTCACCAAGTTGCCCAGGCGGGTCTCGAACCCGCGGGCTCAGGCAATTCACTCATCTCGCCTCCCAAGGCGCGGGATTACAGGCTGAGCCACCGAGCCCGGCTACTGAGTGATCTTTCACAGCAACAAACATCTGAGCATCACATGTTCTCACTCATAAGTGGACCTTGAACATCTATCGTAATACTATAAGAAAAGGATCGACAGTGGTGGGAATGGCAGGGGACAGGGAGGGCAAGGGTGGTGGGATTAATGGTAGTCAATATCTGTCTGGGGATGGGGGAGACACCCCTTATCAACAAGGGTGCCTGAATGATGCATATTTGTATACCTAACCTTTAACTGTACTCCACAATTTTAAAATTAAAAAATATGTTTAATAAAAAAAAAGAAAGTTTTGCCAAGTTAACAATGGCAAAATATTCATTTAGAACTCTAAATCATTAATTCTGACTGACAGAAAAAGATCCATTGTTCTGGAGTCTATAAAGTTTGCTTTTTTTTCAACATTTTATCATGGCCATTTTCAAACATAGTTGTATATCCACTACTTTGTGCTATTAACATTTTATCATACTTGCTAATATCTATCCATCATTATCCATCATTGATCTTTTCAGCCATCTGTCAATCATTTTTTTTTTCTTTTTTTTGATACAGGGTCTCACTTTGTCTTCCAGGTTAAAGTGCAGTGGCTCACTGCAGCCTTGACCTCCTGCGCTCAAGTGATCCTTCTGCCTCAGTCTCTCTTTTTTTTTAATTATAAAGATGTGGGGTACAATTCATGGTTAGGTATACAAACATTGATTATGCAGGTACCCTTGTTGATGAGGTATACCCCTCCCTCCCCTAGTAGTTTCCCTTAACTGCCAATCCCACCCCCCTCTTCTGACAGTTTCTCACTACTGCCAATCCCTTTCTTATAGTATTATAATTGTTCAAGGTTCACTTATGAGTGAGAACATATGGTACTCTGTTTGCCTCAGCCTCTTGAGTAGCTGGAACTACAGGCTTGTGCCGCCATGCCAGGCTAACTTTTTTTTTTTTTTTTTTGGTAGCTAGAGATGAAGTCTTACTATGTTGCCCAAGCAGGTCTCAAACTCCTAGGCTCAAGTGATTCTCCCACACTGGCCTCCCAAAATGCTGGGATTACAAATATGAGCCACTGATCATAGTCAATCTGTCTTATTTTTAATGCATTTCAGTGTAAATTAGCAATATTGAATAGATAAAATTCCAAATTGAAAATATTTAAGAACCTATATCTATCTTAAATACTCTGCCATCATGGCCAAAAGTGATGTGAATGGTATGTAAATTCTAAATCACATATAATTCTATCCAGAAAATAAAAGCAAGTCCCACATATTTTGTATTTCAGCCCAGTGCATCAGTCAAGGTCCAATCAGTGAAACAGAGACTACTCTGAGTGGTTCCAAAAAACCAAAATCTTACATGATATCTTTGTGGATTCTTTAACCTTGGCTAATCACAAATTCTCTCATTTTTTGTACATTCTTAATAATGGGACTGAAATATTAGCAGGCATTAACATTTTGAAGGAATTGCTGTGCTGGGTCTTCTATCTCTGTGGCCTTGAATCTTTTTGTAGCCCTTTTTCTATTCTGCTCTGTTGAGGACTGACCCCTGCAGGCTGCCTCACTGATATTCAAGTCATCAAGGAATCTAAAAGTAATCTGATACATTGAAACAATGCAGGCAAAGACTATTTTTAAAATTAAGTTTTTCAGACTCATAGACAATTCACCAATCCTGCCAAACCAGAATCAATTGTGCCTATACAATCTCTCTTGCTCCCCTTAGTTTGAAAAAAAATCAACAAAAGCAAACTAAAAATCTCCCATGTTTATGAACACTTTTTTCTTTTTTTTTTCCGAATCAGAATCTCACTCTGTTGCCCATACTGGAGTGCAGTTATATGTTCACGGCTCATCCCAGCCTCAGCCTGCTGGACTCAGGCCATCCTTCTGCCTCAGCCATCCAAGTAGCTGGAACTACACTCATGCATCACCAGGCCCAGCTTTTTAAAATTTATTTTATTTTTATTGTGGAGACAAAGTCTCACTAATTTGCCCAAGCTGGTCTCAAATTCCTGGGCTCAGGCAATTTTCTTGCCTCAGCCTCCCAAAGTCCTGGTATAGGCGTGAGCCACCACGCCTGGCTTTTTAGCTTTTTAATTTTATCTATCTATCTATCTATCTATCTATCTATCTATCTATCTATCTATCTATCTATCATCTATCTATCTATCTATCTTTTATTTTTGAGCACCACTCTCATATTTGAAGAGTGATTGTGACTATAAATGACTATGGAATAGGAGGATTTTTGCCATTTGATGCAGGAAACTTCAAATTTCCTTTCTCTGAGGGGGAACAACAATGAAAAGCCAAATTAAATGGCTTTTAATATATAGAAGAAAAATGAACTTGCTTTGGTCCTGTTGTTTTGCAAACCATCCATCAAAAGAGATCCTGAACCAAGATGTGGCAAAAAAATGAGATTAGATAAAAGAAGCAAGTTTTCAAGAAGGTACTCTGTAATGTGACAGGAGGAGGGTATGTCAATAACAGCCACACCACCTTGCAAAATGTAAAAGTCTTTTTTCCCTCTGATTTAATAATTTATATACCTTATAAAGGTATATACGAACACAGGGTAGGTGAGTAGGTCTCATCTCATGTGCCAGCTTGGATAAATTGGCAGTGACGGCCTGGAGCCACAGATTGGGTGTGACAGTGGATCCTCTTTGGGCTGGGTGGGGAGGAACGCCTGATGGACCACTGATGTCAGCTGGGAGGAGTCATGTTTATATGTCAGCCTTGCCCCAAGCACTAATCAGAAACTGTGCTTTAGTTATTGTTAGTAAAACATTGAGGTATTAGAAATGATTTCTTGGTTTTAATACAGTACTCGTTTCAACACTGTAAGGTGCAGTCAGGGGCTGTTTTCTTGCTGACAGAAGTAAATGACTATTTCTTCATAGCAAGTTTCACTGTTTATTCAAACCATTTCAAAATGCTTTTCATAGTCTGAAATTACATTTACTCTCACTTCAGCATAGCATCAAAGATATCCATTAGGATATATGTCTTTCATGTGTCCTGTGGAATTCCTAGACTAAATCTATAAAAGCATTAAAAAGTATTTACCTTACCTACAAAGAAAGAAAAGATCTAAAACTTTCTCAATTCTATAATGATTAACAAGTGATTTGTAAAGGGATTTCTATTTGTTTTTCTCATACTGAAAGTGTTCAGATGAGGATGGATAGGAAAATAAAATACATTAAACAATGAAACAACACCGAACACAGTTGTGTATGTGTTAAAATGGCAGGAGTTAGAAGAGATAAATCTTAACAGATTCTCTTTCATACTTTCCAGACCCCTTGCCTATGATTGGGAAATGCTAACTGATTCCAAATGAGCATAGATTTTCTTTATAATAGCCTCTTATATTTATTGCAGTAAGTTAAAAAAAAAGTGGTTTTGGAAATAAAGTGGATCTACTCAAGGGATAAAATGTAATGCTTGCCTTTAAGGATATTCAGTAGTATATTTATGAAATGCCTACTTGAAGATTTCCTGTTTGGATCCGAAACTTCTGCCCTGTATCCACATTAAAGTCCTCATACATCGCCAGCCTCTCTCCTTCCACCCTGGCCCACACGCTCGAATATGTTTTTTGCATCATTTGTATAAATACACACTTCACATTAAGGTGAAGAGCATTTGGTGTTCATCTACTATTTTTTTACTCTTGTCTCCTCTAACTCCTGATTTGTTGGTATGTTTGTGCATTTGTATGTAATACAGACTTCCCAATAATGGCTTGTAGACATCCTCACTACTTTATGATAAAAGAACAACTTGAGTCATGGAGGTAAGAGCGAAGATGCCCTTGAAACAGGAAGGGCTCCACATACTCTAGTGTTGAAGCCAGCTCTCTGCTGGAATCACTAACTCCACCACCCTCTGAAGAAAGGGACTCAGGTGTATTTTCTCTGCCCTCGTTGCCTCTATCCAGTGCACTTGCAGGAGATCCCTGGGACTTCCGTCAGGAAGACATCACTCTGGGGCTGACTTGTAGTCACTTCCTTCTCTTTTTGTTACTTCCCTCTAACTCACAGATCTGTGTGTTTACACCCTCTGCGATGTTGCCCATGCCTTCAGGTCTTACTTGAGTCTCCAAATGAAAGATTTCCTTTTAATGCAAAGGATTCTAGGTGATATTAAAAGAAGATGCTGGCTGAGTAGAGATAAATGTCATCAATCGAATACCACCAGGCACTGCAGACTTTCCTGTTTCTCATAAGCATATCCCCAAATATAAAAGCTTGTGTCAGTCAAACTATGAAGGTTCCTCTCTTTTTACAGTATTCAAAATACATTACTACATCCTATGAATTCTATTTGGTTTTATAAAAGTTATTTGAAACATTAATTTCTGAAGATTTCTGGGAAGACATTAGTTGAATTTCCTCTTCAGAATTATCTCATTTACATGGATAAATTTGCTCTCAGTAGCAGTAATTTACACAAATAGTCTGTTCAAATTTATTGCCCTGAAGTATCTGCAAAATATAAAAAGTGATTGTTCAAAGAACGAGTTTTCCTAGTTGTTAAATAGGAAGATCTTGAGATCATTCATCTTGTAGGACTAGACGTTTTTGTATGTGTGATCCAAAATATGGAGAATGCAAGGAAATGTTTTCACTAAAAATACATGCTTCCTTTCTAAATAATATTTTAATATTCATTTTATTAATTTTCCTCTGGGAAATACATTACAAAAACATTAGAAATTTTTGTATTAAAGTAAAAAGGGCCCTAGATATACATCAGAATCATCCTGGAAACTTTGTACAAATAATGCATGTGCCCAGACTTACCTGTTAGGGATTCTATATCAACAGATCTGAGATTACAACTTTGATTGTGCTTTTACCTATGACTATTACCTGTGTCCTTCTTTGTTGTTTTACATCAAAATGACAAAAGCAGAGCACAACACCATCTCTTTGCAGACCTTCTTTAAATGGGTAGGCTGGAATAAATAATTCTTCTGTTTGTTTTCCTAGTATTCTCTCTCTTAAGCACACTTTCATCCCATTGTCAAAAACCATGTTCTCTCTAAATTACCAGGTTTATTTTTGTAAGGCCCATGTGCCCATCACTAACTCTCACAGAGGTAAGAGCAATGCATTTGTGTCTCTCACATGGTAATATGCAATGATGGCACACTGAAATAAAAGTGATTGAAACAATTAATAAAATAAACAAAATAAACAATCTGAAATAAATGCAAAAACTGACAAAATTGAGTAACATACAATTCTATCTGTGAGTCAAGGGTTTCTATTTATTTTGAAAAACTAATTCCAATTATTCATGATGTGATTTATACTCTTTACTTTTTGGTCTTTCCTCATTGGTTTCTATTATTTGCATTATAACCTTTCACATTCTTAAATAAACTTTTCATTTATACTTTCTCTAAAACTTGCTTGGCCTTTTCTAATTATGCTCATTAAATCACATAAAAAGCATTTAATTCAAAACTATTCTAAATTACAAGACAATTGAATAAAATTAAAATATAATCAGTATTTCATTGGTGAGTTACAAATTCCACATAAATGACAATTATAAGATCATATATATTATAATTATAGTAGATATAATATTATCTGCTTAGTAATCTGTATATCTATCTGTATGTATCTATAAAATCTTGCTAACTAATATCTATCACCTATTTATCTTATATATATATCTACATTTGTACCTATCAATCTATGTATCCACTTGATTCTTACAATAAACCCAAATAGTAAATATTCTTCATCCAATTTTACAGATGAAGAAGTTCAACTTTATATTATAAATAACCTGTCAAACATTATTTGAATATTAACTGGCAGAGTCAGATTCAAACTCAAGTTCCTCTGAGGGAAAAATTCCAAAGTCTTTGAAAATCTTCAAAAGCAAAGAACTAGTTATGTGTCTGAGAATCAGTGCAATAAAGGATAAGTTAAAAGGTGTCTGTTTCACCAAACACTAAAGATTATATAACAGATGGCAAGCAATGACATTGTCCACTAGCAGAATGAGTGACAGTGATGTCCAGTTTGTTTCACTAAACAGAAGACAAGGAAGGTCGAAGATGATTTCTAGACTATAACCATCATCATGGAGAACCAAAGAGCTAGGTCATTCTATTAGACTGACTGAAGTTATTAATAAGCTAACCAGTATGGGTCAATGTTAATGAGTGTTATTATAAATGGCTTAACCTCCTCCAGTAAAAATAAATAAATGAGAGAAAAATGAAACCCAACACAGAAAGGCATTTCATATATTTTTTAACAGAACAAGTCTACATGCCCAAAGAGAAAATGTCTGTCATCTGCCACTCAGACTAATAAAAGCAGGGGTATTCATTAATCACGATCAAAAGCAGGTTATATGCAATAATTTCCAATTTTAAAAATATCAAAGTCTTACTTTAAGAGGTTCATGCTAAATAAACCCTGAAAAAATTAGTTAATTGAAATGCAATGGTAATTCATAAAATTCGCCTTTGTCAGCAATATGCAAAACTGATGTCCCATCTAAAAAGAACTTATTTCTAGACTGATATATGGAAAGTTGTTTTTTTAAGCATTAACTCAGTGGAACATTTTGATCTCAAGGTTTAATCCATCCCACACACAGATAGAGTACCTTCTTAGGATTCTTTGTGGTTCTCTGAAGCTTTTTTGCTCTTACTGACTGATCTGACTGAATGGCATAGGTGATAATTCTTTAAGAGTAACAAGTACCACACTATGATAGATGTGTACAATGGAATCAATTTGCAGGAGAATGAAAGGTCCTTTAATTCATCAAAGCAATCTGGAGTTTCCAGAATTTTTTTAAAGCAAAGGCTCATGCAAAGTTAACTATAGTTTGTCTAGATTTGTTTCACTTTACTATAAAAATATATGGCTAATTTTCTTTACCAAAGGATCTATATACTTTATAATCTCTGAAGTAGTTCAGTGTTTAACTACTTGGAGCCAAACTGGAAACTAGTCTTTAATTACTGGTAATCACTAGGACAAAAATTACATAAACGTTAATGATTCAGAATTTTTCATGTAATATGAAAAAGTTTATTCTTGTTATCTTATACATTTAAACATTTTTAAAAAAGAAGTTCATGAGGATTCATAAGAAATTTTTTTTCTCTCTGTCAGAATAACGTAATAAGTTGAAGAATTTCCCTACCCAAAAACTTTCATTAATTCAGTTGCAATTTTAATTTTTTTTATAAATGAGGCTGTATAAAATCTTACAGCTTCTCTTTTAGCTTTTTAAAATTTATTTTAGGATATAAGAGTAACAAATTCCAATTTTCAAAATACAGGAAACTTCAAAAAATTGAAAATCCAACTCATAGATGGCATTATTAACATTATTGCATATGGTTTTTGTTTATTTAATGTAGGCGATCAAAGAGAAAAAAGTCTATATTCAGTTTTAATTTCCAAAATAGGCATTTGATCCCACAGTGACACGATAATCTTGAAAGCAAGGCTTTGCTTAAAGAGAAAATGAGAAATTCCAAAAGTTCCCTTTAAATATTAAGACTCAAGCCTGGTTAATTCAGATCATAAAAGCTTACTGTAAACCATTGATAACAGAATTTAAGAGAAGTCCTGGCCAGGCAGGAAGAGGAATGGAAAGCCTTCAGAGGGGAAGAAGGCGAGATTCAGATAAATGGAACTTGAAAAAAGACTACCCTTTTGGGCCTCAGCCACAAGCAGGAAGGGGCTGAGAAAATTCTCAGCAGAAATCCCACATATGCAAATAGAGAATCCAGGAACATCTGAGCATCTGGCTCCTTTTCCCTGCCACATTTAATGTGTCACAGGCAGTTATCTGTAGTATCAAAAGCACTGAAAAATTGTGCAGAGGTTGTCTGCCTGGGCTCTTAGTGATTCCAATACTTGCTACATGATAAGCCAGCAGTTTCATCCCATCAACATATTAGCCAGACTGGGAGAGAACATCAACACAAGAACCGTCAAGAACAGAGGGGAGTCTCACCTGTCGTGCATCGTGATAACAGTGGTTAAGTGTTGCCCAAACAAATCATTCCTGCCCAACCCCAGTCTTCAGGAGACCAAAAGAGACCAGGGGATGGCATTCAATGTAGAAGGTCCTTCCTTATCACCAGAAGACATATCCGTGGGCATTCTTTCACATCCTGGTGCCATCTTGGAATGAGAAGGCAAGCACTTTCACAAAATGCACTCAGCAGAGAACTGTCACTGAAAGTTTAGATCTGCTCCCCTCTGCTCGCCCTCATATCCTCGACCACCCATTAGTGCTGGAAGGGTACAAGAAGAAATTGCACTCCGAAGGAAAGACAACTTCTTTAAGGCAACTTGAGTTACAGCGAGTAAAATTCAATTCTGACATGCTATTCAGTAGTTTCAGAAATGATTTAAGGACTGGTTGATATTTTGCTATTATAGTCACTTTTTAAAAGTCTCATATTTCTCATCTTTCTTCATCTCTCCCCTTTGTCTTTTCTCTACGTTCTAGCAGCTATCTGTGTGTTATCCATACTGTAGCCTCTAGCCACATGTAGCAATTTAAAAATTAATTACAACTGAATGAAATTAAAGCTTTATTTTCTCAGTCACATTAACCACATTTCAAGCGTTCAATAGCCACATGTGGCTAGCGGTCCCCACCTAAGACGGCAGAGGAATTGAGTATTTCCATCATCACTACACGTTTTATTGGACATCACTGGCAATAGATAACACCTGCCTATTGCCTCATAACAAGTAAAATAGCCTGATACAGAAAAAAAGAGCATTCTGACTTTGATTTCTAAAAGCCTACACCCATAGAGACATAAAAAGAAGTTCAAGGCATAAACACAACAGGTAGGAGAATAGGGTTTACAGAGACCGAAGGTTTCTCCCAAAACAGAAACCCTGGCCTAGGGAGCAAAGGAGACAGTGGGTAATGGGATAAAATCCTAAAATGGAGAGAGGGAGTTGTTGTTGGGACCTGCGAAAGCTCATTTCCTTCCCCGAATGTAGCCTGAAAACAACAAAGTGATTACCAACCCCGAATCGGAAGGAAGCACCAGACCTTAAGGGGTCACCATGACAGGCAAACAGCATGCCTTTGAGGTAACTTATGGGAAAAATAATTGAGGGCCATATGGGATGATGGGCATCTCAGCAGACATCCATGTGCATAGGCAGAAAATTTAAAACAAGAGGGATTAGCTCTCCCACACCTCCCCCCACCCACTTCCATGCCAGTACCTTGATACTACTGAGCCCCTGGAACTTGGATAAATATTAGAGAAGTGGTGGGGGTGGGGGAGGGGAGGGAGATGGGGGAGGGGCGGTCCTGTAAAAATTTCACTGACATTAGGCTGCTGCCAGTCTAATGGATGGATGGTGATTCTAAATAGATCTAGAGGTCTTAGTACTCAAGTAGAGAAATGAAATAATATTCATACTCTTTATACTTTCTTATAATAGGGTTCAATGTGTCAATTCACCAGGCCCCTGGCATCATGCCTCTTACAAAGAAAAACTGCCCATTTTGTCAACAGTCCTAAATTTGCAAATGACACTTTTGAGTGCTTTCCAAATATGAGGGTAGATGCCATGTGTTCCTGGTGATTAATGTGCATCTAATTTGCCAATTAGTATAGAACATGCAGTCCTGCTGACATCATACGTTTAGTATGAAAAAAATTGTTTTGGTAATTCACAGACATAAATATTCATGGAGATCAAAGACCAATATACATTACAGAAAAGAAACAGTAAGAGTACAAGGTATTATGCATTTCTTAGGTTTAAGAAAATCCAAAATTATTCATAAGGATTTTGGGAAACATATGCCATGTTTTAGTTAGCTGATTTATATTATTCAATATGAAAATTTCTAGCAATATCTTTTCAAAAATTTGCAATTTCTTAAATGCAGAAGACCATCTCTTAAAACTATAGTGGTGCAATGTTTTCTTTGCTATAGTCATGATACACTTGGATATGTTTCAACAGGGTCCTACCCCAGGTCTGACAATTCATTTCATTCACTCTTTTTGTCATACAATTTCCCTAAGCCTAAAATCCATAGTTGGGAATTATAGGGACATATGAAGATAAAATATGATCCAATGAACTCACAAATGAGTAAATATACTTATTAGAAAAAAATGATTTCAATTATCTCCCATTGCTATTTCCTTTCTTAAACTCAGAATTGCCTTTAAAACTGAACACACTCTGTTTTCAACTTCTAAGTTTCCTAAGAATCTATGGAGCCAGGTAGTTCTAGAAGACTCAATGACCACCTTTCTTTTTCAGTAGATGTTTTTAAGTGTCGATTCTAAGAGCCCTTCTGAAAATATTATTTCATTGTTGACATTTTTAAGGAGGCAGCTCTCTCTATACTCATAGCCACCATTTTCATTTCTATTTACAAGCCCCTGTGCAGTAGGAAAAATTGTTGTCCTACCTCTTAAAATAGAAGTGGGAGTCAAAAGGCAAAATCTTAAAACAGTGATATGAAGTTTCAAAATTCTATCAATTTCAAAATTACAGTAGCACAACACAGCAATGAAATGTTCAATAACCTCCAGTAGGCAATATTAGTCTCAAACAACCACTTCAAAATATCCCTAAGGCTTCCCTTGCTGGCTTGGTTTTAGCATTAGTGAAGGACCATTGCTGGTGAATGTGTATTTCATGGGCCTTTGGGTACCTAGAGTGCAGGTTTAAATAACTCCTGGTACATTTTACTTTATTTTCAAACCAAGATATAGAAATTGTGTAGTTTACAAAATATTTAAATGTATCGTCTCACTTCTTGGAATTAGAAGAAGAATATTTACAAAGCAGGAGCTCAAAATCAAAGAATAAATATAGTTTGGGTGGCATGGCTTATATTTGTTCAGTATTCTAGCTTGCTGCACAGTTATTCTTTGCTTTTTATTTCTTTTTCTATAATTTTAAATGTAGAAGAAAGAAGATCTTATCGCTTTAAACACCAAATTAACTTCTTAGGGAATGATCAAAGTAGTTATTCCATATGTAAACAGCATTTGAAATGACAGCAGTTAATGGACTCTAAAAAACTGACTTCAAGAAATTTTGCATGGTTGCTTCAAATGTTATAAAACGTTTATCCTATTTGAAGTTTTAAGGGAATATATATAACATTATTTTTAGAAACACTTATTAAAATAATCCTTTCATAATTATAATGTAGTCTAAATATTGCCATGAATGCATCATAGTTTTTGTATATGAGTATGTATGTATATAATAGTATAAATTCTGTACACATGGCCATTTTTGTCATTCCTGAATATATTAATAATTTGTGAATTAAGAACTGGCTTCTTTCACTGAATTTACTGGTACCTGTTAAGAAAAATAAGTGCATTTAAAGCTTATAAGCAATCCACATACCCATTCCTTTAAATGACAGTTAAATTCAAGCATATGTATATATACACAAATACATATATACATACATATACGTATATACATCATTTTTAAATTAAGGCTTAGGATATTACTCATAAGCAGAGTAGAAATTGGCACTTTCTAAATGCTCACTATCATTACTTAGTTGTCAATATTGACAACTATTGTTGCTAGCTATGTACTGAAATAATCAGTGATCTGATATCCATATATATTTAAACATTGATTTGAAAATGTGAATTAAATAATATATTGTCTTTCCAATGACTGCTATCATACCTAAGTATATCTAAGTCAAAAGTCTGTGTTCTCTCATACCCCAGAAGAACTGGCAACTGGAAATGTAAATTATTCTTCTTAGTTTTTCTGAAAATCTAAAATACACAGAAATTTGATCCTGTGTATGGAGGGTAAAAGAGTAGATTAAAGAAGCAATGCAATGCATTTAAAATCAGTTCCTTTGAGGTGGTTGCACCACAAATTATAAATATAAATATAAATATAAATATATTGTCTTCAATCTCATGAGTCAACTAACTGAGGTACTTGGTTAAAAGTAAGAAGCTTCAGCCGGGCTCGGTGGCTCAGCCTGTAATCCCGCGCCTTTGGGAGGCTGAGGTGAGTGGATTGCCTGAGCCCGCGGGTTCGAGACCCGCCTGGGCAAGCAAGACCTCATCTCTACAATAAATCAAAAAATCAGCCGGGC
>CAUYQG010178556.1:0-28261 GCA_963574415.1 Tarsius wallacei | reverse complement strand
TAGTCTTTTAAAAAATTAGCTGCTTCTGTAATGCTTATAGAGTTCCAATGCATTTAAAAATAAGGAAAATTTCCAAAAATCTTTATTGAAGCAAATAGAACAATATGTCCAAACCTGGTAGAGATGGGACCCTCAAAAATTAAAAAATAAAACAAAACTGGAGTCTAACCTTATTTATGTATGTTGGTGCAAACACCAGATAAGAAATATTAGCAAACCACACTCATTAGACCATTAAAAACAATAAACTATAGAAAAGAGTTTTATTTCAGAAATTTAAGAATGATGAAATAATATCAAGTCCACTACCTAAGTTATCTTATTACTAGATTTAAGAGGGAAAATCATAAGATCATCTCAAACACTAAAAAAAAGTACTTGTTAAAATTAAACAATTCTTGATTTAAAAAAAGAAAAACAGAAGTTAAATCCAATGAAACAAATAAAAATTTCCCAGGAATTTATAGAAAAGACAATGGCCAAGTTGAAAGTGCAGGTCAGGAAAGTTCACAGAAAAGGAGACATAAAAGGTTCCAACATAAGAAAAGAAACTTCTCTTCACTCTAATGAAAAATTCCCAAATTAAAGCTATCCTGAGATGTCATCTTTTTTTTTTTTAACCTACTGGATTGGCAAAACTCGGAAAGTTTGTGAGACTGTAGAGAAATAGACATCATATATTGCCGGTGGGAATATGAATTGGTGCAACCCTGTGAAGGCAAAATCAGCACCATCTATCAAAATTACATATGTATATATCCTTTGACCCATAAATTATACACGTGGGAATTTATCCTCCGGCTACACGTGCACACGTGTGAAATGATGTCTGTGCAAGGTTATTCATTAGTGCTGCCTGTAAGAGTGAAATGGCAAACAACATAAATATCTGTCTATAAGAAACTGGTTAAATCAATTATGGTACATCCATACAATATAGTACCATGAAGCTATACATACATAATGAAAACAATTTCCATCTCTAAATATAGAAAAATTACCAAGATACATCAAGTAAAACAAGCAAACAAAAATCAACGTACCGAGCAGTATGTATATTAAGCTGCCTTTTGTATAAAAGGAGAAAAATAATAATATAAATTTGTGTTAGGTTGCAAGCAATTCTCTGTCCTTTGAAGAAATCATCTTTCACATATTGACCCAATCTACTTTTCCAGGTTCTTCACTCACTCTCCGTCTCTCAAACATGCAGCCCACTCCAGCCATAAAACCTGTACTTTAGTTACCTTTGAGCCACACAACAGTGTCTGGTCATCTTTGTGCATATATTGCTTCCTCTGCCAGCAGACCCAGTTCCAAAAACACCTCTGCAGTAGAGAAAGAGTGAGTGGCTCCCTTCTGTGGAGTCACATGCATACCCTTCATTGTCAGATTGTATGAAAATTCTTTGCTCAGGTATACAATTCCCCCAAAAGACCACGAGAAATCCAGGGCAGTCATGTATCATACTTGCCTTTGCATTCCCATGACTTACGTAGCCCAGATAATGCATGCAATAAATATGCCTTAAATGGGGAGGGGAGTGCAAACAACCTAAGTTTCATTGACGAATTAATGGATAAACAAAATGTGGCACATACTTAATGGAATATTGTTCAGCTGTAGAAAAGAAAGAAATTCTGGGATGTGTTATAACATGGATAAAGCCTGAAGACATTCTGTGAAGAGAAACAAGCCAGATACAAAGAGACAAATGCTGTAGGATTCTACTTAAATGAAACACTCAGAGTAGTTGAATTCATAGAGACAGAGCTTAAAATGGTAGCTACCAAGGGATGGGGGTAGGTAAAAATGGGGAGTTGCTGTTTAATTGTACAGAGTTTCATTTTGAGGAGATGTCGACAGTCTGGAAACAGATGGTGGTGATGATGGTACAACGGTGTAAATATACTTAATACTACTGAACAGTACATTGAAGAATAAGTAAAATAATAGGTTGCATGTCGTGTATATTTTACCACAATAGAAAGTATGTCTTGAATGGAGGATCAAAGAAATCCTTAAGGTAGAAAGTCTTTATTCTCAAGAACGCCTTTGTATCTTATTTCCGAACATGGTAAATATTGCATGGACATTGTTTCCCTGTTCATCTGTCAAAATCAATTTTACCCTTAGAAAGCTTTCCCCTAGGACTTCATTGAAAGCTGTAAATAAATGGTCACTAAGACCTTGGTAAATATGCTACACCATTCATTTGTCAATAAATATTGATGACCCACTAGGTGGACGACACCAGGTGCTGGGGATACAGAGGTGAGAAAGTCGGACACCTCTTCTCACCTCAAGGAGTTTACTGCTCAATGCCGAGTTTACAGACCTTGAGTCACCTTGAAGACCCTTCATCTCCAGTTCTTTCTGTCTAATGTATCACCCACTCACTGTCCTCCTCCTCTTCTCTACTCTACGGAGAGTTTTCACTTAGGAGACTGTGCTTCTCTTCATGTTCCACAGCAGAAAACCAATTCCCTTAAGTAAATAAAACGCAAAAAGTTTATGAAATACATTGCCCGGGCAGAAAAGCATGGCTCATTTTAATGTTTTATTTGCAAGTTGGTTATTGCTGGGGTAGAGAAGTGCTATTGATTTTTGTATGTTGATCTTGAATCGAGCAATCTTGCTGAACTGTATTATTAGTTCTAATAGTGTGTATGGTGATTCCTTTGGTTATTCTGGGTAGATGATCACATCATTTGCAAATAATGTCTGCTTTATCCCTTCCCTCCAAGTCCTTGCAGCTCTGATTTTTTTGTTCCCTCATCACGTTGTCCGTGACCTTTTAAATAAAATTTCAAAAACAAACAACCACAAGGCATCAAAGAATGGATCAATTTTGTTCTATTGAAATAAAAACTCTGTTCAAAGAAACCATGAACAAAGTTACTAGATGATAAAACAGAAGACACTTGCAATAGCTAAAACAACAAGGGATTTCTGTTTCTAGAATATGCAAGGAATTTCTGCATATCAACAAGGAGAAAATGTCAACCCAGTAGAAAAAAAAATGGTCAAAGGATATGAGCAGTAATTTATGGATGAAAAAACTCTAAAGCAACAAACACACTGAAGAGATACTTAAAATCATTAACAATCAGATACATGCAAATTAAAACAATAATGAGATAGCAAGCAGCTTAGTCAAACTTAACAAATGCACCTGCTCCAGAGCTTGTAGTCCTCAGATTTCCACTCATAGCCATAAGTAGGCATGTACAAAGCAGTTTCGGAGACAGCTGGGTGTCCGTCATCGGTGAGTGGACAGACAAAACGGTGGGTGCAGACCATGGCTCACATGCAGCGACTGGAAGAAACCATTTAGAAGTGCACACACCAGTACGGGCAGGACTTGAAAACGTAGTGCCGAGTGAGAGAAATTCAGAAAGGACTATGATGTTTCCACCAATTCTGCTGATGTAAAATTAAGTTGCATGCATAAGAGTCAAGAGGACACATTTTGCAAGAACACGTATGAACACAAACAGCAAGTACTCATTAAACGTATCAAAACGGTTGCCTGGGGGAAGAGAAATTATGATAAAGTGAATGAATGAATAAAGCAACGAGGTCCTCGCACAGAGCAATGGTGGCCATGCTCCATGATGAAAGAGTGAGACTATTTTTTTTTTAGAAGAAAAAGTAAAATAAAAACACTGCTGAGAGAACAAGGGCTTCCAGAGACAAACAAGAGCAAGGCCAGTGTCTCAAAAAGGGTTGTGCAGGGCTTTGAGCTCAGCCAAAGCAACATCACAAGATGTGTGACATCTCAAAGATTCACGCAAGAAACGGCACAAATCGCTCTTCCATTATGGTCACAGAGTACTCCAAGGGAAGGCAAGGCTGGAGAGAAAGACGGGCCTTGTTACCCACTTCCCACTTGTACAGAAAGTGAGGGGATAGGCACCAGGAAGGAAGGAAGAAGGGTGGGAAACGTGTCACCCCTCACCACTCTCTGCCTTTCTCGTGCCGTTCAGTGCACAAGGAGGGGGAGGACTCAGAAAGAGGCGCCTTGTCTACCCATCTGGCTGGATTCCAGGACCTCTGCTGCTCATGTGACATTTAAGGGTACAGAAGAAGCAGCCCTGGGGAGCAGAGAGCCCAGCCCTGTATTCCTTAAACGTGGGGAGGACCTCTTTCTCAAAGCTCTGATCTTTAGAAGATAAATAATTGTCCTCAGAAGCCTATCCGTCAAGCAGTCAACACACCCAGCTCTCCCTCTGTCACTTTTTGTGGATATATCATGTGACACAGCAGCAGAACCGGGGTTGCACCTCCATGTCAATCGGTGCCCTCCAGAAAGCTGAGGGTGGGGGGAGGCCCGCAGGAGCCCAGCCACTATGGAGAGGGCATTTTTATTAATACCTGTCTAGGAAACATGTGATGTCACAAGCTAACTGTACGAGGTTACATATTGACCTGGCTTCCTGGATTTATTCTCTGCTAGTAATAGAGTGTTACAGAGGAGTCCACTGAAAATTAGTCGCCTGAGTTCTCATAATACTTTTAGGGTGGGGGGGGGCCCCGGGGTCTGCGGTCTGCTCCTGTTTCTGGACAATCTGGAAAGCGGGAACTGTGAAGAAAAATAAATTTGGTGAAAATGTAGTCACTGCAGAGAGTAGGTCTGAGTGGATTCTATGGATTAAGTTTGGATCCAGGGGCTGGTCATGACTTCAGAAGAAGGCCTGCCTGAACACAATGGAATGTGAAGAGTGACTCATGGTATAATTAGGGCAGTTATTCTGCTCAGTGATTCCCGGGCAGGCCCCCAGGGGGTCCAAGTAAGCCTGAGATGAGCAAGTTTGGTGTGCCCGAAACTGAGCGATCAGACATCATCCTTGAGCAATGACTCATGCTCGGAAGGTCAGCACTGCTCTCCCACCTGCGTGACTGCTTGGGAGGAGGCGGCATGGTGGGTCTGTAAGGTAGAGGCCCACACGCTTCTGCTGGCATCGCGGGGGCTCCAACACAAGAATGGCATGATCCAGGAAACAAGTTTAGGAACCAATCACCAGCATGGATGGGGGCTGAAATCCTTGGCTTCTTCAAATATACACCTTCGTAAGGATTTAGGAGATTCATATAAATGCTTGGAAAGCGACCCAAATCCAAACCCACTCACAAACATCGAGTGGAAGGAACATCTATTTTAAATGCCATGGGCCCACAGGCGTTGCCCTTGAGTAACATCTACCAGGATTTCCAAGAGCACAGGGAGAGTTTTGCACACTTTTCCTGAGCCCCAGGGTGGGGAGGGATGGTCTGCCGCCTTCAGATGCCCGGGGTTCTCCAGGGTGCCTTCTGGGCAATCCCTGAAGTGCCATCAGACCACCAGCACAGTTTCACAGTGGAGGGAGCTGAACAACTGGGACATCTTGTTCCATACATAAACGAATGTGAAATCGGTCTTGCCAACTTGCCCTAACATGCATATGTGACAACTGCCTGTGGTTGAGACACAGGGTCTGCATCATGGAAGCTTTGATCATCTAACTTTATTCCTCTGGGCAGGAGAATGTGTCTGCCCATCCAACACCCTTCTCCTCCCCTCGTCCATACCACGGTATCTCCAGGTTGCATACAATTCTTAATCCCTGAATATCAAACACACTCCATACACCAATGTAAGAATTAGCAAGACATAGCCCGAGTGGCCTGAAAGAAGCGGTGACGCCCCCAACATGCCAACCTTGCACCCAAGGCTTGACTTTGATTCCCAAAGAATTAAAGTCAACATGTGTTTGGGCATCAAATCAGAGAGACTTGTCAACTCTTTCCACTTGTCAGTTCTGCAGCACTGAATTTTCTTTCTAAAAACAGTATCCAGTTTCAAGTATAAAAGAAGAGAACGTATAATACAGATGTTTTGTGAAGTTTGAAGCACCAAGAGTCTAAAACTATCGGCTTTTACTTTATCAGCCACCTCTGAATAGTTCAAAGCATTTCGGGGAACATTTTAATGCCCAATTTCACAACCACCGACTGGCCAGATATTATCCCTACTTTTGCAGATGGAAATGGATAGACTTCAGAACTGCTCAAGGCTGCAGACTCCTGGTCTCTTCCCACTCCACACTCTTCTTCACAGCCAGCGATTAGGGCCACATTTTCAAAGCAGCCTCCAGGCTGCTGATGGGCTGCCTTGTGCCCAGTGGGTTAGCGGCAAGGCAGAATGTTCTCAGTCTTTTTAAAAGGAGGTAGCTACGGCACTGTGGGCCAATCCCTGCCATGGAGGAATGTTGACCTCACTATGCCAGATCTAATTTTTATGGAGACAATTCGGATCTAATAATTTGGGGGTAAAATCCACTGATTTTTTTAAATGTCGGCTTGTTATTATTATTTTTAAAATGCACTGTGAGCCAAGCAAATCACATCTGTGAGCCAGACATTGCCCAAGGCAGCCAGTTTGCAACCACAGTCCTAAGATGTCACCACTGATAGCAATTTTTATCTATGTCTAAGGAAAAAAAGCAGTTGCTACATAAAACCACAAATGACTGCAGCCACATCTGCTTGCTAGGAAGGTACATGGTTCCTCTGCAGTCTGGAATAGTGACTAAGAAGCACACGTTGATAGGTGTGGGCTGTGGGCACCCTCCGTCACTATCCCCAGACATCCCAGAGGTCTGTGCCCTGCTGCAAATAAAACCCATGTGACCCTCCTCCCATCTCAGTGTAAGTGTCTCAAATGTGACTGCCATTTGATCAGGAAGCTTAGGGGTCAAGGGAGCAGGATGGTGTCCCGCACCTGCTCCATACAGTTACTAGGAGCAGGACTCCAGGTGTGTCAAATAATTCTGTACAATAAGGAAGGGGAGGAAACAAAAGTCACACAGATTCTCCAGAGATACTGGGTAGGGGTTTTCTGGGCTTTCCACACTGTTGGCGGGACTGGATTCCAGATTTTTTTCTTTGTGTATCTACCTTTATTTACTTATCATTTTAAAGTTCAGCATGACTCCAACAGCACGCAGAACTTGTGGACATGTTTAGTCAGGCGGCCACTAAGCTTTGAGTCCCCAGAGATCAGGGTGCATACTGTATACAAGCTGTTTCAGGGTAGAAGGCGAGGGGACCCTGCCCTGTCAAGAGTCCTAGGGGTGTGAGGTGTGCAGGGAGAGTAGGTATGGGATTTATATTCCAGAATCTTGTGACCTGTATGTATGTAACTGCCAAATGGCAGTGTGGGAAGCTCCCCTACTTGGGAGACGCCATGTGGGTCATCACCTCATGGCCACAAAGCAAAGCCTGGAGCAGCCACAAGCCAGGTATTGGGGCATTGACTTCTTCTCTGGGCCTCGGAGAGACATTCCCACACCTCCAAGCTTGTTGCAAGCAGAGGTGGTCTTGTGTAGATGGCCTCAGGACCCTTCTTAGAGCATCCCCAAGGGAGGAGGAAGATAACGTGTATTCTAAAGGCAGAGAACTGAGGGGAACTTCCTTATGGCTTCCCTTGGAAATAGCTCTTTCTGTTTGTTTTTGTTTTTGAGTTGGAGTCTCACTCTGTCACCCAGGCTGGAGTGCAGTGGCCACTACCGGCCACCGCAGCCTCGACCTGCTGGGCTCCGGCAATCCTTCCGCCTCAGCCTTCCGAGTAGCTGGCATTACAGGCGCGCATTACCACGCCCAGCTAATTTTTTTTGATTTATTGTAGAGATGAGGTCTCGCTTGCCCAGGCGGGTCTCGAACCCTCAGCCTCAGGCAATCCACTCACCTCAGCCTCCCAAGGCGTGGGATTACAGGCTGAGCCACCGAGCCCGGCTGGAAATAGCTCTTTCTGCTTTAGACACTTCTACCTACACACAGCGTGCCCCCTCCCCGATTTTCCTGGGGAAGTGGCCCTAACCTGTGCAGACACTACCTGGAAGAGGCTGGGACTTGTAGCTCAGACCAGAAGAAAATGCCGTCTCCTAGCCTGGCCTGGTAGCCTTGCTGTTTCAGCCCCTTCCAGGATTCTCCTTTGTTCTTATCTCCTAGAGGATTTTAGAGCCACTCGTCCTGGGTTGCAGTAGAGAGGTAAGCTTCCCTTACATCTGCTTGGCTATAATTAATGTATGAATTGTTGGCGTTGTTTTGTTTAAAAAAATTAAAACAACTGCAAAGGGAGAGTAATGTGCCCACCCGTGGTCTGACTAATGTCATCTCGCATATCCAGATCAGTTTATTTGGTTAAAGCAATGTGAACTGTAACCCTGAATAATTTATCGAACTATTGAACCACTTGTAAAATAATTGAAGCTTGAGCCTAGTTTTGCATAACAGATTTAAACTGTAGAAAAATGTATCAGCAAGATCTCCACCTCTAGAAATAGCAATGGCTATCAGGAAGCTGACAATCTTCATCATAACACACACATATATGAAGCATTCCTAACTGGTCACTGTCTTTGGCAACGACTCAGTAGCACTCCCATTCACCCCATATGGACCCTACCACCGAGGGAAGGAAGCTGAAATGGCGGAGGAAGAGGATTGCTGCCAGAATGTGAGATAATTTCAATGTTTAAGGAGTGAGGGGAACAGGGAAGGTCTCTCATCTGGGCAATGACCTACAAACTAAAAGTCTAGTGAAGATCATTTGGAGGTGTGTAGCTGGGCACAGATAAGATTGGCTTCACTGTACAAGAAACAAAGGTGATTGCTCCACTTGACTCTGTGCCCTGATGCGACAGCATCTGGAGTATCACGTGCACATCTGAGCCCACATGATAAAAGCGGCATTGATAAACTAAGGAACTCAGCTATTAACATTCAGGCTGGGGAAGAAATTTCAACCATGTTCAATGGGGATCCGTTGAGAAGCACACTTCTCCCCTCATGTTAGAGACTTTATTATGAAAGCATCTTGCTCAATATAGTACCACAATTTGAAAAATACAGATAAGCGAAAGAGAAACAAACATAATCAGAAATCACAATCTCTAGGGAAAATTCTTTTTGACGTTGGTTTTTTAGAGATGACACCAAAAGTACAGAAAACAAAAGCAAAAATAGGCAGGTGGGATTGCATCAAACAAAAAAGCTTCTACACAGAAAAGAAAACAATCCACCAAGGGAAACGCAACCTATAGAACAGGAGAATAAATTTGCAAACTTTATATCTGGTAAAGAACTAATATCTAAAATATATAAGAAACAACTCAATAGCAAAAACACAAATAACACAATTATAAAATGGGCTAAAGTACTGAGTAGACATTTCTCTAAGGTAAGACATACCAGTGGCCAACAGCTATATGAAAGGTGTTCAACATCGCTAATATCAGGGAAACACAAATCAAAACCACAACGAAATATTACCTCACACCTGTTAGAATGGATATTATCAAAAAGACAAAAAGTGGCAGGTGCTGGTAAGAATTTGGAGCAAAGGGAACCCATATACACTGCTGGTGGGAATGTAAATCGGTACAGCTATTATGAAAAACAGTATGGAGATTTCTCAAAAAATTAAAAATAGAACTACCGTATGATCCAATAATGCCACTTCTGGGTATATACCCAAAGGAAATGAAATCAGTACCTCAAATTCCTATGTTCATCACAGCATTCTTTGTAATAGCCAAGATATGGAAACAACCCACAAGTCTGTCGACAGATGAATGTATAAAGAAAATGTGATACACAGACACAATGGAATATTATTCAGCCTTTAAAAGGATGGCAATCCTACCATTTGTGGCAAGATGAGCGACCTAGGTGGATAATATGCTAAATGAAATAAGCAAAGCACAGAAAGACACATACTACAAGATCTTGTTTATATGTAGAATCCAAAATAATCAAACTCATCGAAGCAGGGAGTAGAATGGTATTTGGCAGGGGTTGAGGGCTTGGGAGAAATGGGGAGATGATGATCAAAGGGTACAGAATTTTAGCTAGGTGAGATCAATGAGTTCTGAAGATTTAACATGCAGCATGGCAAGTGTAATTAACACTGTTGCATTGTGTACTTGAAATTTGCCGAGAGGGTAGACCTCAAGTGTTCTCACCGCATACACGCAGTTTGTAACAGCAAGTATGTAAGTTGATAGATATATTAGCTAACTTGATCATGGTGATCAGTCCACAGTGTGTGTGTGTGTGTGTGTGAAAAACATCAAGCTGTGTATCTTAAATATAGACAATTTCTACTTGTCAACTATATGCCAACAAAGCTGAAAGTAAAAAATAAATTTGAAAAATAACTAACTCACAGTCTCAACAGCCAGAGGTGCATGTCATTTCAAATTTTTTACATATTGCATTATATTTTAAATTGTTTATAAAATGGAGATCATATGGTCTCATAATCTGTTTTTTAAATTAGTCATACATATTGGTCTATGCATAACAATATATATTTTGAAAATGCCCATCAGTCATGTCCATAAAGTGCACGTACAAAATTATTTTTAATGGCCACATGGCATTCCTGTACAGTCATTTACTAAAGAATGCAAGTTGATTCTGATTTTCATGTTTATAAACAATGCTGCAAGGATGCTGATATAATTACAGCTGAAAAGACTTTGTACTAAGGAAGCATTCTCTATGCTTTATCTTTTAATCCTCCTAACCCTAGAAAGGAGATACTGTTAATTTCCCTGTGTTATGGATGAGAAAAATGAACTTTGAGAATTTAAGTGACTAACTAGCTGTGACATTCTGGGCAAGGAGCAAAGCTGGAATTTAAACCCAGGTCTGTCTGATGCTGCAGCCAAGACTCATAATTACCACAATCCACTGCTGTCTACACACATCTATTGCATTTTTTCTGACTACTTCTTTAGGATAAATTACCAAACGTACACTTGCTGGGACAAAGGAAATCAGAATTTTAAATCTAGGAAACAGAAAAAATGGTCACAATGTTCAGAGACCTGCAGGCTTAAGAGATGGCTGCAAGATTTAATTCTTTCTGGACTCATCCACCAGGCCCGACTAGAACCAAGAGGTGGAGAGCAAGGCACATGCACTTCAGAACGGAACGGTCTCCCTTGAGAGGTACGGAACACCCCTCTCCAGAAGCAGCCTTGGTAAGTGAGCAGGGGTCCCTGGCACAGAGGCCAGCTCCAGCAGGGCGAATGAACACCCAGCGCCCTCTCCTATTCCCCCTTTCTATGAGACCACAGCTCATCTGGCCGTCTGGTGCTACAATTACTATATAAAATTTGGGGAGTCTTTGTTTATATGTCATACTTACTAAATCAGTGTTCCAAACTACTTATATAAAAGAAAAGTCATCTTTGATCTCTAAAAATGTAGGGGGTAGGTGGTGGAGGAGGAAGGCATGAACCCATATATGGAAATACATTCAATTGGAGCAAAATGCAAAAGCAGCTTCTGTTTCCGATTACGAGCCTTTGTTCCCTGGCAGTGGCTGTCCTCCACCTTGCCTCAGCCTTCTGCCCAGCCTTGTTTTATTTGTGGGAGCCACACATTATTATAACTTAGAATGTAGATTCTCCCCAAGAAAGCTGCGACGCGTCTTCCAAAAGCGATACCGATGCTGAGCCTAAGTTGGCCTTCTCCCCCCTTCTGTTCTGATGGGTCTTCCTTTTTTTCTTCTTTTTGTCACTCAACATGAGTGCCTGATGTACTAGCATAAATTGTTAAAAGCAGTTTTAGGTAAAGGAAGAGAGAGGAAAGTGGAGTTTTTTTCACAAAAGCCAACCTCAATTTATGTCAAAGAGGGTTAAAAGACCTTGGGATTAAAGCAATAAACTTGCTGCTGTCAAAGCTAAAACCCGCTAACAATTTAGTGCCAAACGCATGTTGTTCAATATCATTTCATATTATATTATGTCACAAAGAGCTGACGGTTCTGCATCACCCTGACAAGGCTGATTTACTCTGAAGAATTCATCGACATTTTGCACAGTCAAAGCTGACTTCATTTTGTTTGGATGGACGGTGGGAAATGTCTCTGTGCTCGAGTTCGAATATTAGTCTGAAAATCCATCTCACATTAAAGATTCCGGAGGCCATTGGTCCACAGCGTTGCCAAGTAAGGTCTTTGAAGGGCAGCTGGAGGCTTTTGATTGCGCTCATTGGCAAGGTGTTTAGACCAAAGACTTTAATAAAAATCAACAGAGATTAAATTAGGTTTTTTTGGCATCCCCTGAAGTCTGTGAATTGTCAGCCAGCTCTTTAGAAAGAGAAAGCCTTACAGGAGGATTTTCCCTGGTCTCGACATCAATGATTTGTAAATTTTAAAAAAGATGTTAATCACCTCATTTTCTTAATTGTGTGAACCCACAATTCCTTTTGCCCATTTTCTTTTTTACCGGCACAAAGACCCAGGCACAACTGGTGACATATGACACCTTGTAGTTCAGAGGTAATGGGACAATGAATATGTAGGACTCAGGTGAGTGAAACAAAGGATTTCTCTGGGACAGTGACAGAGAGAAAAGTGGCTTTGAAATTATAGGACCTGTGCCTTGCAGAGCTAGATGCAAATTGCGCTGTTTTTAAAATCAGATAAATGAATATGCTGCATAATGTGACTTGTATGAATGTAAATCGTATATGAAATATGTATCTATATTTATATACTTAGGTCTGAAGGATTATGCAACAAAATATTAAGAGTGGTTATTTCCAGGCTGAGGATTTTATAGGCAACAGGTGATCTTTTTTTTCTTTTCAACTTTATGGATATTTTCAAATTTTCTTAAAATGTATGGGACCTACTTTTGTTAAAAAAGGAAATGAGGAAAGCTTTAAAACTCTACTAAAGGAATTTATTGTCCAAAGCAATCCCACAGTGAATGTTTTGGTAAAGTAGAGTGCTATTGCGTGTATTTTTTAAAATCCCCCATTTAAGAGGGTTCTAAATTTGAAGTTTTCTAACACTGCTTTCTTCAGAGCACGCCCCATATGGGGGGCAGCTCTCTGACACGCAGGAAGAAGAATGAATCAAAGGCCCTCCTGAGGGCGCTCCTATAGCATGTCTGCGACCCTGTCGGGTGTCCTCAGGGTGAGGCCTGAATTCCTGAAGATGTGGTTGAGAGCCAGGAGGGGGCCAATATCTCCCGCCAGTGGGTGCTGAGAGGCCATGATGGGGGTCAGAGCAATTCCAGGTGGACAGTTCCAGAAAGGGACGTGCATGCAGTCTCTTTGCCAGCTAGGAAGAAGACTCTTCTCAGCCCAGCCTCCCTTTTCAGGATCTCAGAGGGGCCATCTCGTCTTCCATTTCCTGATGGACCTCAGTGCCACCCCCTTCCACCTGGGTTTCTCTGCAGTGTTTGCCACTGCCCAAGGGAGCACGCTGCCGAGGACGCTTTCCAACCTTCTAAAACATTAAGTCAGTAAAAAAAGTGCTGCATGTCCTGAGCCAGGAAGCCGGGCAAGCAGGCCACTGCTCTGCTGAACACCGTGGTGTGACCTCAGTTCGCTCCTGTGTGATTGCCACCGGCACACACCCCACGTGTGTCCTGCAGCGTTGATGTGAGGTTCTACAGCATGAGGCAGGGTTAGTTAACTGAATAGACATGCTCCGATGCCTGACTACCGGTGTGAAAGAGATGTAGCCCCAGCCCCAAGTACCCTGACATAGGGACGAACTTCAGCCAAGGCCCAGATGTGGTAAGGACTGAGAGAAAGCAGAGCACGTGTGCTGCAGACTCATTCGTGTTCTAGGGGGAGGACCAAGGAAGATTGCAGTGGAGCTATGTTTTGGAGGACAAGGATGCAACGGCTTGTGAAATGCTCTGATGTGCAAGGCAGTTATGGCTAGGAGATGAATCACAACCGTAAACCTTCATGAGACAGGAGTGCTTGGAGGGCTTGAATTTCTGGTTATTTCTCACGCAGCTCTCACAGAAAGCAAAATCATCTACCCACCTGGAGATAACACTCCCAGGGTGGATGCAGAGATTGCCATTAGGCTGTTCCCAACCCTCTCTCTCCCAAGATGGTCAATGCCAAAGGCTGTGGTCAACCTCTTTGTACATTGGGTCCCGTGTCTTGAACTGTGCTTCTGTTCTTGGTTCCTCTGCCCCCAAGGAGCCTAACCCTGGCCAGGCACCTGCCAACCATGGCTTCTAGTTCTGAGATCAGGGATTGGCCTGCCCATACTTAGGCCAACTCTGCCTCTGTCAAGCACCTGAGGCTCTCAGCTCCTCACTGGGAAATCTGGGTGAAGACAGAGCCACAGAGGGGATGTAAATCCTGCCATTGCCACGGACTACTTGCTCTTGCCTGGCCCTCTGGGAAGAACACAGCTCCAAGACCAGAAACTGTCCCCCAGGAGTGCCCAGGCTGGTGTGGAAAGCTGAAACATAATGGCAACAATAACACAGAGCACAACAGGTTGATGGCGAGTGCTGGAAGACAGACAGAAGAGCATCTGATTTGGGGTCAGAGAAAGGTACTTAGGGAGGAGACACCTGGCGGGCATCTCCAATAGCATAATTCAAAGTCAAGTTCAAGGGGAAAGCAATCAGAGAACTCTAAAGGAAATTCGTGGGATAGTAGTTTTGGGAGGCTCAGAAGATGAAACTGAAAAGATAGGGTGGTATTCTTATAGCTTAATATTTTTTGAAAAGTCTGGACTTTAACTTCTAGGCATCTTGAGTCACGAGGAGTTTTAGGCGGAGATCAATACAGAGTTGGTTTGTTATGTCAAAAAGTGGTATCTCATTGTAGTTTTGATTTGTGTTGTCCTAATGAGAAATGGTGTTGAGCATCTTTTCATTGCTTATCCATCATTTCTGCATATTCTATTCAGATCCTTTGTCTATTTTAAGATGAGTTTATTTCCCTTTTTATTATTGAGTTGCAATGATTCTTTATATATTTTATTTAAAAGTCTCTTTTCAAACATAGGATTACAAATATATATGCATTCCTGTATGTCTCAACTACTGAAGCATCTCCCCATTGGTCTTGTTCTTTCTTTCTTGCTCCCCTAAAATATAGTAGCCAAAGGAATTTTTTAAACATAAGTCATAACTCAAACTTAGTTCTAATTCTCCATGCAATGTGATTTAAGTTCCTCCTGCCAAAAATGTTTCTCCCATCCCAGCTTAAAAAAAATAAGTATAAGAAGATGATAACTCCCCTTCTGGAATAAAGTTGAGGATCCCCCCCTTGGACTCGAAGGCCCTAAAAGAGGGGCCTTTTTCCTGCTTCTCCACTTTGATTCTCATCACTCTCCTCATCCTCAACTCCCAACCATATTGACTTGGCTTCACAACCCCCAAGCTTTTCACACCCTATGCTCTTTGTATCCAGAAGTCTTCCTCGCTTATCTCCCCTGGCTGTTTCCCACGGAAGAAAGTCATTGACCCTTCAACCTGCATTAGATCCCTTGACACAAGAAGCACAGCCCCCCATCAATCTCATCGCACTTTGGCTGGAGGTACTATTGATCGACGGCTGTTAGTCCAAAAGCAGCAGAAGGAGAAGGCCCATTTGTTGTGTGTCCAGGACCCAGCAAGCGTCTGCAAAACTGGCAGAATGCAGGTCTCCTCTGGCCACCAGGGGTCCAGCGGGTCAGCTGCCGCCACAAGTCCCCCCTTTGAGATCACATTCTTCCCAGATGAAGACACACATGAAAAAGCTTGTATGAAAAGAACATTCATTGTATCTCTGTCTTGTTTCACATTATCTTCACACCATTTCTCTCAACAGGTTTGAAAATCGCAAAAGTCCATTTTAACTTTTGGTGCTGAAGTGAAGGAATCAAAATCACCCCGACAATTCATTAGTAATTCACCAGCCTTTTTCCCCCAAGGGACAAAGGACCATGTTTCTCAGAGTTTAGGAGAGATCCATTGCCTTTGTTGTCTGTGTATGTGTGTGTGTGTGTGTTTCTGTGTTTGTTGGTTGTTGGGGGGGTGTTTTAAGTTTTATTTTAAGAATGACTTTCTAAGATACCTTTGAAGTATAAAGTTGCTACCTTTGCTAACATAATGTTCTTATAAATTTTTACCTTGGATCAGACAGGGAATCAGAGACAGAGCTGAGAGGGGCTTTAACAATTGTCCTGAAGGGGAAATAGGTCCAGAGGGTCACTGTAAAACTTCAGACACACACACATCCTAAAGGCAATGGCTCTCTCCCAGACTCTAAGAAACATGGTCCTTTGGCTGATGAATTGCATGGGGACATTCTGTGATGGGGCTGGAAACACCCCAGCTTCCCGGGATCCCACCGCACACGCTTCCTCCTTTGTATCTGCTGCAGTAGACACCTCGTTTTTGCTGTTCGTTCACACTTCATTTGGATATAGTACGCCAGTTGTCTAGTTTTGCTCTGAGAAACACTCTTTTCAACATCCCTGGTCCTTGACTCTAGGCTGTCCCAAACCTGGCTTAGAGGTGGACCATGTGGCCCATATTCAAGTTGACCTGTCCATCACAACAATCTGTACACGTGGTTAGTTTAGAATTAGACATGTGACCCAATTCTAGCCAATGAGATGCAAACACACTGTGGGACTGCGGCATCAGAGGCTCTCATTTTCCCCAAGCTGTGCATGAGGTTGGGTGCAAATGCCAGAGCAGCTGCAGCCGTCCTATGAACAGAGCTAAGAGATGGGTAGGGCTGGGTCTGAGAAGCTTGTCTCCATCCTAAAGCAGCTGGGCCTGGAGGCAGCATCACCACTGCCATTTTTAGTTGTGACTTCCCTTTATTCCTACCACCTGCACAGAAAGAGTTCTGCTGAACGCACTCTGCAGCTCCTGTTTCCATGCCTTCCCCCCACTTCAGGGACTCGGCTGTAGCCCATCCATGCAGCTGAGTGTACATGAAGGGCTTTCTCCCAGGAAGGCACCATCCTCAGGCCGAGCATCCTACAGTCTGCCCCAGCTGCCTCCCCCTCCTTTCCCGTGACAACCTTCATCTTGGTGGCATGTGCTACAATGTGTCTAGCAGCTTGTTGGCCCAGCCTCATTACTGTAGCAGCCTTCACACACACACACAGGCGATGGGGCCACTGGAGTTGAGAGCTTGTATCCACCGTCCCACACCTTCCAGAGTCTTGCCTTAGTTCACAGGAGGGGAGGGCAGCTGCCAGCCCCAGGCTGACTGCATCCCATGAGGACTCCTCCTGAGCTCTAGCTTCTGCAAGGTAGGAGGCTGGGGACTTCGCCCTAGGCAGGTTAAAGGAAGACACAGACATTTGTCTCTGTGTTGTCCTAACCCCCTTCCCCAGGCTTTGAGAGGAGACTTTTATTCTTCCGGCAAAATCCACTGACAATGCTGCCCAAGTGGCTGGCCCCCACCCCCTGCTGGAGGCTTTCCAACCACTTAACACAGCTTTTCAATTTCCACTGCTTATGCACATGCATCTCCATCCCTGTGAATGGATTGCCACGGGAACTTTCCTCTCCGAAAGTCTGATGGACGGCATTTTTACCCCGGAATGATCCCTAAGCTAAAGTGATATCCACCAATATTCATTATGTAGTAATGGCGTCGAGCACCAGATCAAAAATTCACGGAAGCACACTCTGCAACATTCTCCCTGAGTGGGCGTAGAGCAGATATACGACTCCATGTGTATGTATGTATACACGCACACTGCACATCTGCATGTGCATAGCACACGTGTGCACGCCCACTCATACACACACACGCAGTCCGGACCACATCTCTCTCGGACTCCAGTGGCACTGCGGGGACCAACCATTCCAGGAGCGGGCCTGGGTGGCAGGACCCCTCAACCAAGAGATAGTCAGATGTGAATTTAGAGGAGGAGCCCATAACAAGAGGCTCCGTTTCCCCCCCTCTACCATCAACTACAAGTTAATTCGTCAATTCTAGGGCCCGTTCTCACAGCACAGCATAATGCTGATGGAGGAAAAAAACACATCCTCTGACTGTCTGCCTTTTCCTGAGGAGAGCAAGGAGCTGGGCCTGGCACCCAGACCTAAGGCCTGACAGCCCAGGCTCACTCAAGGGCCAGGTGATGAGCTCCCCAAACTCCCCGGAGTCTTAGATGATGTGCCTTTAGGCTAAGAGCATTTGCTGCGGGGAAAAGGGCTCTACACAAGCCACGACAAAGATTCTCGTTCCTCACTCCACAGGTAACCAGAGAAGACCCCGGCTAGCTCGTGAGCCCTGTGGTCCCCTCTTCTGCTGTGGCTGGGCCTCTCTGCTTTGTGTCTCACCCCACATGACTACCCACACCCACCCTGTCTTGGTAACATTCCCCAGGAAATGGTTTTATTGCTTCCTTTGCTATCCTTATTCTCCCAATCTGTTTTCATCTCTTGTTACTTGCCTAGGAATGCCGACGCATTGTTGAAGAGAAGTGGCCTGGGAGTCAGGGACATGTCCCACCTTTCTGACCATCTTTTAGCCATTACGACTCATCATCGCCTATTGTTGGGCAGCCGCCCTACACCATGGAAAGGACACAGGCACATATTGCAATAGTGTGAAAACATTTGGTTTCAATTTTTCTCTCTCTCTATATATATATTTTTCCTTTTTCTTCTTCCTTTTGACCCACAGGAAAGAGGACCCTAAATCCCCACACCTTGCCACTTCATAAATCTTCTGTCCCTAATGGTGCCTCTGGGGTCGCTCTTGGCCAGTCTTTCAGAGGAAATGCTACCTGGCTTTCCACAGTTTGGTTTATCACCTTGGCTGCTTTTTGCCAGCTTTGCTCCATCCTGAGAGCAGTTTCTTTAAAGATCTGAGTTATTAGCAACAAGGAGACAGGGTGTCTGTGATCCGAACCAGAGTGGTTTTTGTTTTGTTTTGCTTTATGCATGCATATACAGTGTACAACACATATACTATATATGTGTGTGTGTGTGTGTGTGTGTGTGTGTGTGTGTAAAAGGTACATGCCTGCCCTCTCCAGCTCCTGAAATTGTCCTCAGTGGAGATTTCCACCAACCCCACCGTGATCCAGGACTGCCTGGGTTTTCGCTGAGCACCGTCAACAGCGGTAAGTTACCACGAGCTGCCCCTGCACCTGGAAAGCAGTCTGCTCTGAAGGCACATCCATCCCGCTGTCTGCCCACTCACGTGGCCCCATCGCTTCCAGGATAGATGGGAGGGAAAACATTGCTGTCTGCCAGTAGAGGATGAACTTGACACATCTAAAGGAGAGGATGAACTTGACACATCTAAAGGAGAGAGAAAAGGAGGCACGGAAGGACCGGGGCTTGACTGAGTGGAGCCGGGGGACTGATGGAAACACGGCAGGACGCCGGACAGCCACCTGAACAGGAGCACTGTTGGGAGGACTCTGGGGTGGGCAGAGAAGCAGGTACGCAGAGCAGTCATCAGAATCCTAGCCGGAGTTCAAATTGCAGGGTGCCGTCCCACTCCCCAGCTGAGACATTTTGAAACACAAGCCGGGAGAATCCCACCTTCCAGTCCTTACCCTCTTTCTACCCTAGTTGCAATAGAATGCGATTAAAGCATTGCTGATTGTGCATAGTGGAAAATAAAGAAGCTGGACCCCACAAAATCAGACCCAAGATGAATCTGAGGGATCTTGGAGACCAGAGGGTCCATGTTCCCATCTTTCCACATGAGAAGATTGGGCTAGGGTTACATCAAATATAGGATACGCCAGTAAACGTGAGTTTCAGGTATGCAACAAACAAGTCTTTATAAGAGTAAATTATGCCCCAAATATTTCATGGGACATGCATAAACCAAAAATGCATTCTTTTTCTGAAATTCAATTTTAATTGCGCTTTCATTTCTTTTACTAAGTCTGGCTAGATTTGGGTCAGTCAAAATTTCCAAGGCTTTTTCAGTTCTGCCATCCTCTGTTGTGTGCCTCTATCCCACGGGGAGAGGTGGGAGGAGTCACGGAAGATGGGGACACACACACACAGACGAGAATTGTTCGTGGGTCAGTAATGCCATTGGCAGCTGAGGCTGCACACACAGATAAAACCAAGGGTGTCAAGATTTGCCCAAAGAAAAAACAAACAAAAAACCAAAAAAACACTCACCGGCAGTAATACTGACCCAGTGAGTTCGGACACCACAACGAGCTGCAAAATCTGGGCCATGAAGCTATCACAGAGCAGTTGAGAAAACACTAACTCATAGTTAAAAGGATAACATTTTATGTAATCTGTCTTTGTAACCCCCAGAAACTGACACTTATGCTGAAAAGGAGGGGCTAATACTTTGTGTGACAAATTGTGTTCTTTTTCTTTTTTTTTTTTTTTTGGTCTAAACCACTAATTATTTTACCTGTATGAAATTCCTCTATTATTTTCACTGCTGGAAAATCACAGGGTGGTAAGTGCCGCTAGTACCTGTCACAGACAGGGCGTAAACAATGCGATCCAATAAAACCTTATATAGCAAAGCACACACAATAGTGGCTTGCCGGGCTCACCAGTAAAACAAAACATCAAAGAAAAAAAAAATTAACCAAAGGTAGCTTGCAAGGAGAAACGTGGCAAGCGAGCTTGAAGACTGAATTCCTAATATCCCTGGACAACAGACTTCACGGATAAGGGAGGCGGGAAGGAAGGGTCCTGGAGAGGAGCTGACAGTGAGCTGTCAAGATCTGACCACAGCTCGCTCCTCTCCTCAACACCTGGGTTCGTAGCAGCTCAGGTCACTAACAGTCTTGCACACTGGTCAGCACTTTACAGTGTGTGAATTGTGTTTCCATGCACTGGCTTATTAAATCTAACCCGCATTCTGGAATCAAATTCTTCTATTCTCCAGAAACTGACTCTTGACCAAAGGTAGTCATATTTGGGACAAACCTCCCCCGCCCCCCGCAACACACACACACACACACACACACACACACACACCCCTAGAATATATAAAACAGTTACCAAAACAAGTGCCGTGAAATACACAATCTAGTTGGGGAAAGACCCATTTATCAAATCGCCATACTAATGAAAGTCTAATTATAGATGGAGTTAAAGAAAAGGATTTGTATCTGTGCAGCACACAACAGAAGAATCTGACAATTCAGAGTCAAGGGAGGATTCCTGGAAGAGATGAAGCTAGGGCTGGACATGGAGTCAAATAGGGGGCGGGGACAACACCTTCTGGTGAAAGGCAGGGTCCTGAGTGGGAAAAACCTGATGGTACTGGGGCTGGGACTGAGAAAGCAGGGAGAAGAGATGGGCAAGGCAGGCAGGGAAGGTGAGCAGGGGCCAGACCCTCCAGGCCCAGAAGGCCATGTTCGCTGAGGGCTTTGGAAGCCATTGGAAGAGGGTTAAGCCAGGAAATGACCGTGCCTCTCATCATCATTCTGTTCAACGTGCCTTCTTCACCTCCCTCCCATGACCCCTGGCTCCAGAGCCCTGCCTTTATCTTAGGAGTTTAGGTGTTTCTTAAATCATAAAAAGAGGGTTTGATATCAAGAAATGAATCAGATGTGACTTATACCACCTCATTTGGAAGTAAGTGTCCCCCGACTATTGGTGGTCAACAGGCAATGCTGACCACAGTGGAAAAGAATCCTCAGTGGATGCCAACCTCATGAATCTAGCAAGAAGACAAACAGAGCAGTCCCTCCTCAGGATGGAACCGCTTTGGACTTTGCTCAAGTGGAGACTAGAGGGTGTCTTGGTCATCAGCTATGGGTGAGGTTCATGTCAGAGAGACGAGGCTGGGCTGTCTCTACGCTCTATTTCTGTGTCCCTGAAGGTCCAGTAGCTCTGTCCCAAGCTCTAACCAACTTCTATTCTCTTGTCATGTCCCCTTCATCTCTGCCTACTTACTCCACCTGGAGAATTCTTTCCAGTTTAGGAAGTGGGAAATTTTCCTTGATTTATAACCATTCTTCCAAATCTACTATCAACCTCCATCCCTCTGAAGCCTAACTTTAGAGTGTCAACAGCTAGAACTTTTTTCTTTGCATTCTCTGTGTCATTCTTTTTCTGAGGCATTGAATGTAAAATGCCTGCTTCACTAAATGGGAAAAGGATAGAAATAACAAGAAACAATGTTATTCTGTCACAAGATTTTCCATTTGCAGGGATCATGCTGGAAGCATCAAGGAGAACGGTGGAGTAAGGGTGAGTCCTATTAGTATTTACTACATAGCTACAGTGGAAAGAGATGGTGACTTGAGCAGGCATGAATGTGCTGGACGTGAAAAGAAGAGATTTAGCAATATTTTGGGTATGGTAACCAGAGAGAAAGAGGTGTCAAGGAGAATCTAAAAATTATCTTTCACACTTGGGTGAGGTAGAGGTGTCTTTACGAGAAATGGCAGACTAGCGATGAGGGTTAGATGCGAGAAGAGAAATCATGAGTTTGATTTTAAACACACTGAGTTTGAGATGCCTTTGAACTATTTAAGTAAAGATGGGAACTAGCCAGAGATAGGTATGGGTCCAGTGTTCAGTGCAGACATATCCTCTGCAGACAAAAATATACAAGTTATAAATATGTAAATGGAAGAAGGAACGCATTCAAGCGATCTCTTGGGCAGCATGATGACTATGACTAACAACAATGTGTTGTAGACTTGAAAACTGCAAAGAGAGATTTTTAAGTGTTCTCACCACAAAAAATGATAAGTATGTGAAGAAATGCATACATTAATCAGCTTGATCTAGCCATTTCCTAATGTTTACATATTTCAGAACATTGTGTTATGCATCATAAATATATACAATTTTATTTGTCAGTTAAAATATATAATAATCGTAATAAGCAAAATAAAAATGCAAAAATAGTAAGAGAACAATAACGGAGCTTGCTCAAAGAAAAATGAGAAGCGATCGGGAACAACTTGGATGACTCTTACGCAATGGTGAATAGAATAAGCTGAGCCTTCGAGAATGTGAAAGATTTTAGAGGGATGGAAAGGAAACTAAGTGGGTGTGTTAGCACAGAATCCAAGGGAAGACACTGTTCAGTGAAGAAGGAGTGGTCATCAGTGCCCTGGGTTGCTAAGGATCAGGGAGTAAATAATCTAAAACTCATTGGATGTGGAAGCATGGAGCTCATTGATGAACTGTGGACATTGTTGGTGGAGTGATGTTGGCAGACACTGATCATGTGAACTTCATTATGAATGAAGGTGAGAACATGGAAATGAGAGTACAGACATGCAATGCAGACCATTCTTTACAAAAGTAGACACCATTCTTTCCACCAGTTTGGCTGTGGCGGGGAGGAGAGCAATAGGGAAAATGTGGAATTTGGGAAGGTGTGTTTATTGGCTTGCTTGCTTGATTGTTAGAAGACAGGAATTTTGAGTGTGTTCACAGTAAGTAGAAAGAGGCTTGTGGGGGGAAGAGAACTCATATAGACGAGAAAGGGAAGGCTCATTTTATAGATAATAACAGGTTTCTGTGAAGTTAGGAGGGGTGAGTTCTAACACACGGGGGAGTGGAACTCTACCTCAGAGAGGAGGGGAAGCACCTTCTGTCCATCAGAAGAGCCAGAAGGAGGATGAGGATCTGAGCAGATGCAGGCAGTTTGCAGTGTGACACCAGGAAGCTTTGTTCCTGCATGATACCGTCTACATTCTCCATAAAGTAAGAGGAGGTGCCATCCGCTGAAGGAGGTCAGACTAACATTGCAGGGTAATAGATATGTTTTGCAACAAGTGTGTAAGAGCAGGAAAGCAAATTAATTGAAGAAGTTTAGCAGAAGAACGTAGCCAGTTTGAGAGAGCTTCTGGAGTTGGTAAGCTTGGATCTAGAGTGGAAATTGAGAAGCTTGTGATCCAGGAATGGGATGTTAAACGGGCTCTATCTGTTCACCCAAAGCACAGAGGTATGTGTCCATTCCTGACCCATGTGAGCCTTACCAGTCTAAATAAGATGACACTTCTGGAAATGGTTACACATAGCTAGCTCTATACCTCCAATAATATGCCTGTTCTGAGAATATAACTTTTCTGTCACTTGTCCTACTTGTCTACTGACTTCCTACAGTTTTAGGCAGAGAGCATGTCAATGACATTTTAAAAGATGAGGTAAAACTTGTGAAAGTATTATGACAATTCAGTAGTGTGCAAGACAAAATAAGTATTTAAATTATTACCGCATCAATCGGGAAATCTGATATGGACAATATTAACAATGTACTATTTGAGAGTTTTATGGTTTTTTTCAAATTTCATTTATACTTAGTATCTTCTTTGCTCATAAATCACTAGTGAAGTGGGTATTTGGGGCCTAATTTGTAGTCCAGGAACCAGAGAGAACTAACTGAAGGTCAAACAACAGAGGCCTATCAAAATTGAAGGTGGAATCCATGTCTTGGGCCCTCAAGAAGGGAGCTCATTCCATCAGCCCAAAGACACCCAGACTTGAGACTATCCGATGTGGATTAGAGATCCTCAAAGCTGATCATGAGAGATGAGTCTATGGACCATTATTTGGATGCAAAGCACAGTTTCCAAAAATCCAGGCCTATTTTCACCACATCCACAAGCCATATCCAAGACGGAGAGGTACAAAGACTCCAGAGAACCGCCCTCGGCAGCTGCCTTACCTTCTGCGAAGAGGACAAACTGCCGTGGATTGTATCTGTCTACAGTTGTTTTCTTCATCTAATGCTTTGGGATAACTGTAGTAGAACAAAAGCCCTGCTTGGGGGAAAGGACGTTTTCCTGGATGTGTAGAGGCCAGAACCTCATGGTCAATGCCTGGCCACAATCTATGAATCTAAAACTAATCTCAGAGAGCCTGAGGCTGGTCAGAGAAACCCAGTAAATGTGTCATTTCTCCATGAGCTTTGAACTTAATGCATTGTCCATACAAGACTCCTCCTGATTCTCCCACGTGCATTAATTTTTTTGCCAGCATTAACAAAGAAATACCCAAACAAAATGCCAAGGGCTTGACAGGTCTATTTTTCAGAGATAAATTGGGAAGAAGGCATCCACTTAGAAACTGGGACGTTGATATTGGAAGGGGAGAGCAGATCATGTTTCTCCGTAACAGGGCCTTTTTATTTTTTAATCGGTGTGAATCCAGGAATCCACATCATACTTCGAAAGACGCCCTTGAGTTTCAGGGAGAAATTAGCTGTATGCATTCTAAGCTAGGACACAGCTGAGTCTATTCCATTTCATAAATGTCTAAGAAATATTCAGACGATCTATTAAACTAAAGGACCCATGTTAATGCAACATTAGAGAATTTGATTGGAGCCCAGCACTCAGGAAAATCATTTTCAGCTTTGCATATGCTACATTGCACATGTAATATGTTGTGTTTGATATTATTTGTCACTTATTAAATGTATATGTTAATATGAAGTGTTCCATTTTCTGACTACAGGGTGTTAAAAAAGTTCGATTTCACTTCATACTCACATTCAAGAAAACTGATATCCATAGTCCTTTCCTGAGCCAAGACTGAGAGTCAGAGGAGCATTCCTTATAATTTTATTTATTGAATGTCTACTGTGCTCCAGGTACCAGGCTATGACATATGTCAAAGGGGTCATATTGGGATCAGACACAACCTCTGCCCTTTGGAGGCTTGTAGTTCAGTGGGGACCCACAGAACGAATTAAATACAATATGCCAAATGCAATAATATGGGCATATCAAATGCATCAAAGAATGAAAGAGGAAAAAGGTATTCGCACTGGTAACTAGGGGTTTGGAGAAGACTTGTGGGGTAGATAGCCTCTAAGTTGGGCATATAGAGTAGTGAATCTGGTTTAACCAAGAGAAGAATGTGGGGAACAATCCTGAAAGTTTTTTTCAAATTTTAGATTCAGGGAGTGCACATGCATGTTCATTACACGGACCTATTGTGCAGAGGTGGGGATTGGATCTCAGATGGCCCATTCCCCAGATAATGAAGCTTGTACATACTCCATAGGTAACGTCTGAGCCCTGATCTTCCTCCCTGCCTCCTTCCTTATTGGTGTCCCCAGTGTCTATTATTTCATCTTTGTGACCATTTTTCTCCCACAACAGATCATCAGGGTGAATTTCTTATGGATTTTAGTTCACTTGAGAAGTCAACTTAGTATGTATCAAAACACCAAAATGAGTAGGGGACAAATTAGTTTGTAGACCATGCAAACGGGCTTAAAGTAAAATGTGTTCCACAGTTCCTGATACTTTATTTGGAGAATGATTAAAGGGTCTAGAAGAAAGAGCGTGAAGAGATTCACAAAGAGATTTTCTTCTGAAAGATTGAGTCCAATTACACCTATCCCCTGACCCACCTTCATCAAAGAGCACACAGTCAAGTTAGGGCATGTGGTCATGTTCACCCAAGGATATGAAAAGTTACCTCACTAAATAAAGTTTAAGAGGACGGCAGTTAACAAAAAATAAAGTTGCCTTTTGATGATGCCACAAGACTTACTTGTTTAATATACCAGTTACACAAAATCACGTAAAACGTGTATTTGCAATTTAAAATATGGCATAATGTTCCATGCTAAGGTTTAGCTATCTTCCTATGGTGTTCATTATTCATCTACCCAGGCTTTTTTTCCACTTCTAGACAATGCTTCCATAAATAGATTTGCTTATATATTCTTCTGGTGATTCCTAATTCTTCTAAATCTTATAAGTGTATTAACAGGGCAAAGTTTTCTCTTTGCCCTCCAAATTAGTTGACTTCCTTACACTATTTAAATATGATTTATTTTTAATATTAGAGGTCTTGAATTTTCTTTTTGATTATAAACATTATCATTTTATTTTTAAGATATCGTCATCATATTTGACACACATATTTGTCCTGTGTCACTTGCAACTTGAGATGTTTCCTGACTATATATGAAAGCTTTTTTTAAAAAATATGGTAAAAATTTATCCATCTTTTTTCCCTACTTTTAAAAATAATTATGAAACTAAATTCTGTGCTTCTTTTTGACACTCTCACAATTTTATTTCCGCGTGTGTGTGGGGGGTGTGTGTATGTGTTTAGAGATGTAACATATCTTAAGTTAGATGTCTAACATATAGGACCAGTTCCACCATTTCTTGAATACCACTTTTAACCTCCACTAATTTCAAATATCAGTGTATCTTATGATAACTTCAATATACCCAAGTATTTATTTCTGGAATGCAGTTTATCTCATTTATATCTTTATATTTTCTTTTCTTTTCTTTCTTTTTGTTTGAGTTGAAGTCTTACTTCTTCGCCCAGGCTTGAGTGCAGTGGCATGCTCACAGTCACCCCAGGGTCGACCTGCTGGGCTCAGGCAATCCTTCTGTCTCAGCTTTCCTAGTAGCCAGAACTATAGGCACGTGTTGCCAAGCCCGCTATTTTTTTAAATGTATTTATTGCAGAGATAAGGTCTTATCAAGTTGCCCAAGCTGTTCTCAAACCTGTAGGCTCAGGCAATCCCCTCACCTCGGCCTCCCAAAGTGCTGGAATTACAGGCTTGAGCCACCACGCCTGGCCTGAATTCTTAACCTATGTATAGATTCAGCTAAACAGCACCAGAATCAGGACACAGAACAGTCAACCAAAAGTCTCTCTCTCAAGCTGCTCACCTGCCATCCCTAACCCCTGACAACCACTGATCTAGTCTCCATCACAGTAGCTTTGTCTTTCAAGCCTGCCATTAAAATGGGAGTCATGCACTATGTAACCTTTTAAGATACGCTTCTTACATTGGGCATACTGCCTTGATATTCATTCCAGGTGTTGTGTGTTTATCGCTGAGTGTTGTTCCCTGGTATAGATGTACCACCATTAATTTACAGACTGAAATTCTTGATTTGAAGGTCAGAGGGATTTGTGTAGGGTAGTGAGGTACTAAAGCTGGTTCAAACTGACTCACGAGATTATTAACTTTTTAGAAATCGTGCCAGCTGGTTATTAAACACAGCCATTAAAAAGTTAGGTTAAAGCTGAGTGTGGTGGTATGTGCTTGTAGTCCCAGCTACTCAAGAGGTTGGTACAAGAGGATCACTTGAGTCCAGGAGTTCGAGGCCAGTCTGGGCAGCATAGCAAGACCTCCATCCTAAAAAAATACATCATTTTTAAAGTTAAATTAAAAGGCAGTAAAGCCGGGCTCAGTGGCTCAACCTGTAATCCTGCACCTTGGGAGGCTGAGGTGAGTGGATTGCCTGAGCCCGCGGGTTCGAGACCCGCCTGGGCAAGCGAGACCTCATCTCTACAATAAAGTAAAAAAATTAGCCGGGCGTGGTAGCGCGCGCCTGTAATTCTGGCTACTCGGAAGGATCACCGGAGCCCAGCAGGTCGAGGCTGCGGTGGCCGGGAGCAGCCACTGCACTCCAGTCTGGGCGATCGAGTGGGACTCCGACTCAAAAAAAAAAAAAAAGGAAAGCAGATCAAAGAGGGTAGATCTACCTCTACCTGTCTAAGAGGCTTAAAGAAAGCATGACTGTGAG
>CAUYQG010178555.1:0-14081 GCA_963574415.1 Tarsius wallacei | reverse complement strand
AGTCTCACTCTGTCGCCCAGACTGGAGTGCAGTGGCCGCTCCCAGCCACCGCAGCCTCAACCTGCTGGGCTCCGGCGATCCTTCTGCCTCAGCCTTCCAAGTAGCTGGAACTACAGGCGCGTGCTACCACGCCCGGCTAATTTTTTGATTTATTGTAGAGAGGAGGTCTCGCTTGCCCAGGCGGGTCTCGAACCCGTGGGCTCAGGCAATCCACTCACCTCAACCTCCCAAAGGCGCGGGATTACAGGCTGAGCCACCGAGCCCGGCAAGGTTCATAATTTTAAGTCTCTTGTTTACTAATTATGCTTCCTTTTGTTTAACTCTTCATTTATCTACTAGGATTTTTGTGGTTTTTTTTTTACAAATTTGTATGAATTATTTAAAGAATCAATAATTTGCTGCATTGATCATATTTGCTGTGCAGTTTTCATAGCCTTGTGTATGCCTTCCTATTTTGGTTAAGGACATTTTTGTTTTTTGAGATGTAAATAAAGATTTTCAAAGTTTTTTTAAAACTAAATTTGTTGACTTCTAGCTTTATAATTGAGTCTCTCAAAGTTAATAAGAAAATCCAGCATTTACATATTTGATATCCAACTCTTTTTCTATAAATTAAAATAATATGTAGTTTTTATTGTATTATATAGCATATAAGTATAAATGGATTTTCTGCTCCAAATAACTAACTACCAACCACTGTTCCTTTCTTCCTGGTCATCTTATGATGTCTCCCTTACTGGAAGCTCTCCCAAGCCAGTGCCACATATGTTCTTATTGTCGCTTTGGAATATGCTCTGATGTAGGGCAGTTCTGGCCCCCTTCATATTCTTTTTGTTTCCTAGAATATTTTTGGATTTTAACTATTCCTTCTTGTAAATGAAATTTAAAATCATATCATCAGATTTAAAAGCATCATATTGGGATTTGATGTCTTTAAAACTGAGAGGGTTTTTTTGGCACTACCCAGGATAAAGTGGCAAATAGTGACTGGGATGCTTTAGCAATGGATATTCTGAGTCAAAGTGAATTGCATGAATTTTTGCTCAGAATAGGCTGAAGTAGACAGAACTGAGAGGTCAACAAACATAGCCAAGGAGAAGATTTCAGATCCATATCAGAGGGAACTGTCAAGAATCAGGTCTGAAGGGAGTGAGCTAAGCTTTGAAAGGTAGAAAGAGCATTGAGAAATCTAAAACTGGCCGGGTGTGGTGGCTCAAGCCTGTAATTCCAATACTTTGGGAGGCCGAGGTGAGAGGATTGCCTGAGCTCAGAGGTTCGAAACCAGCCTGGGCAACTTGGCGAGACATTGCCTCTAAAATAAATAAAAAAAATTAGCCGGGTGTGGTAGGGCAAGCCTGTAATCCTAACACTTTGGGAGGCCAAGGTGAGAGGATTGTCTGAGCTCAGGGGTTCGAGACCAGCCTGGACAACTTGGCGAGACCTTGTCTCTACAATAAATCAAAAAAATTAGCCAGACGTGGTAGCATGGGCCTGTAGTTCCAGCCTAGACTAGAAACAAGCTTTTATAGTCCTGTGCAAACCGTCTTGCTCCATGAAATCCAAGCATCTTTGAGCTTTCCAGTGTTTAATGTGTGCTCTCAGCGTTTGACGTGTTCTGAAATCTTATGCAAATCATTGCAGTTGCCTCATTGCATATTTTTGAATACACTGAAGTAACATTTACTTTGTGATATTCTGTAACATTTTGTTTTGAAATGTGTACTCTTGGAATCAACTGTAAGTTATAATATTTACTTTCAACTATTTTCCAACTTCAAAATTGCTTTTCTTTAAGTCAGAAAGACAGGACACTCTCTTAACTGTAAACGCTGTTTTCTAGGAATAAAATACTTTCAACAAAAATTTTCAGGTATATTCTATTTTCTAAAATCTAGGTGAAGATAACAGAGAATAGTATGCCAGATGAGTTTCCCATAAATCTCTTTACTCAAACATTGCTATGCGTTCAAACACATTTTATTGGTGAATGTTTTCTGAAATTCTCCAGAGCTTTATATTTCCATTAGAAATTCTTTTTTATAAATGACATCTCACTGAGTAAGCATTTAAAAGGACAAGAGTCATAAAGAACTGAACGTTGATGGCTGGGCACAGTGGGTCACACCTGTAACCCCAGCACTTTGGAAGACGGAGACAGGAGCATCGCTTGAGCCCAGGAGTTTGAGGCCAGCCTGAGCAACATAGCGAGACCCTGTCTCTACATAAAATAAAATAAAAAATTATAAAAATTAGCTAGGCATTGCCTAGTCTGAAGTTCCCAGCAACTTGGGAAGCTGAGGTGGGAAGCTGCTTGAGCCTTGGAGTTTGAGGCTGCAGTGAGCTATGATCGTGCCACCTCATTCCAGCCTGGGCAACAGAGTTGCCCTATCTCAAAAAAAAAAAAAAAAAAAGAACTGAATATTGCATCCTTTATAATACTGTATTTCCTTTTTTTTTTTTTTTTTTGAGTTGGAGTCTCACTTTGTCACCCAGACTGGAGTGTGGTGGCCACTCCTGGGCACCACAGCCTCGACCTGCTGGGCTCCGGTGATCCTTCCGCCTCAGCCTTCCAAGTAGCTGGAACTACAGGTGCACGCTACCACGCCCGGCTCATTTTTGGTTTATTGTAGAGATGAGGTCTCGCCAAGTTGCCCAGGCGGTTCTCGAACCCGCGGGCTCAGGCAATCCACTCACCTCAGCCTCCCAAAGGTGCGGGATTACAGGCTGAGCCACCGAGCCTGGCTTAATACTGTATTTCAATGTTAGATCTCAATAACGAGACTCTTTGTTACTTCATCATTGTCTGCAGAATTCTGGTTTGAAAGTGCTTCAATCGTTCTTAATCTTTTGGGAGTAGCTTTAGTAGACAATTATATTTTATCTGTTTATCACATTTCCTTGGGGGAACTTCTCTTTCCCTTAGCTCCAGCCATGAGACCCAAATGGCAGTAGCCATCATTTATGTCACCCCATATCCTTGGCCATCTGACTCTTCAAGAGGAGAGTCCTTGAATCAACAGAAGATCCACAGAATCCCAAGGCACTAACCAGAGTTCTCAAAAGGCCTCGTGGAACAGACATTATTGGTTCTGCGAGCCTGTGCCCTGGCTTTGGTGTGTTTTGCCTCGAAGAGCCCACATCTGTGAATCCTTTCTGAAGTTTATCCTGGGCTGCTGGAGAAGCTTTGCCTTCACACATCACCTACGATTGAGTGCAGAGAGTAAGAAGCACCTGTCATTTATGTTCTTTAGGTTGGCATTTAGCCAATGATCAACGGCTGTGGGAGGTTTTGTATGTGTGTGCGTGTGCGTGTTGGAGTCTCACTCTGTTGCCCAGGCTGGAGTGCAGTGGCATGCACGCTCACGGCCACCCCAGAGTTGACCTGCTGGGCTCAGGCGATCCTTCCACCTCAGCCTTCCAAATAGCCAAACTACAGGCGTGCACTACCATGCCAGACTAATTATTATATTTTATTTTATTGTAGAGACGAGGTCTTGGCAATTTTCCCAGGCTGGTCTCGAACCCGTGGGCTCAGGCAATCCACTCGCCTCAGCCTCCCAAATTGTTGGGATTACAGGCTGAGCCACTGAGCCTGGATGGCTGTGGGAGTTGAAAGCCCAGCAAACCTGCCTTGTGTCTGGTCAGCTTGGAGCACCATTTACACACCAGAACTCCCTTGAGGCTGGAATTTTCCTGAAATCACACCCTTGCTAGGTTTCACCACCTTTCCCAGTCCTCCCTGCACTGGCCCCCATCTTTCATCTCCCATCTCCTTTCTCGCAAAACACTTGCATTGTATATCACAACTGCTCACACAGCCTCATCGCAGGGTCTACTTCTAGGGACTCTGACTCAAGCCGGCATTGACTCAGGCTAGACCAGTAAGTGTGTATCTTATTCCTGAGAATTTCATACCTGGAGCTGGGAGGGAGAAGTTTATGAGGACATGAGGCTGCAGCTGCTAGTGGCTTGAGAGAATGAAGATGACCCAGAGAAAGAAGCCAAAACAATCCTGATGATATTGTAATCTCTGCCTCTGGCTTGAGGCTGTTTCCACCACTCCCACTCTTCTGAAAATGTGGTTGACTTAATTTAATTAGATTCCTGTCTTTTGTATTCAAGAAAATTCTAACAGTCGAGACTGAGGAGTCCTAAAATGCTGAAGACCCTCTCCATGTTTAAAAACACAGTTGCATGTAACTTTGTACATAATTTCAGGGGTTCATGGTCCCACTCATGAATTCTTTATAGTTCAGACCGCTGGCATTAGCATTGTAGGTAGGCTTGTGAGTTTATGAGCATTAAAAACTTATTGGGTGCCCATAACTCCTCTGGACAACATAGCTTTCCTTGCCGAATAATCACGTAGACATTTTTGAGGAAAACAATAACGAGGATTTTTGTTTTGAATTTTCTTTTCCTCAAGTACACACAGTTACTAATATGGAAATCATTACTGATCATGCCAATAAATAAGGAAGTTTTTGTTTTTTGTTTTTTGAGTTGGCATCTCACTCTTGTCACCCAGACTGGAGTGCAGTGGCACGCTCACGGCCACCGCAGCCTCAACCTGCTGGGTTCAGGAGATCTTTCGGCCTCTGTCTTCCAAGTAGCTGGAACTACAGATGCACGCCACCACGCCTTACTAATAAATAAGTAAAAAAAAATTATGTGCCAAGCAGAGGACATATCCAAAATTGCGTAAATGTTCATGGGAACCGAAAATTTACGAAAGCAAACAGGCAGAACACCACAGGATGCACCATTGGACTGTCACCTCACATGGAGCCACACCGATGTGGTGGTAGGATTTCTTTGATTAGGGAAAAATGATTACACTGTTGCTAGATCAATGGAGCCATGGCTTGTGTTCTGCAATTCACCTACCTGATTTTTTGCCTTTCGTGAGTTTTTTCATGTGTCCAAGTGAAAAAAAACCCAATTCTCTCAGGACGGTCGGGAGGGCTCCTATCTTCCCCCTGGCCTGCCTCCCTCAGCGCCCCATCCACACCCCACACACACAGCACACTGTGTCAGAAAGATGAAGTGGCTGACACCACCAGGTCCACAGTGGCAGAGTCACGTCCAGAGCCTACGTTTCTTTTTTCAGGCCTACTTCAGTGCTTGTCTGTGCCTCCTGGTCTCTTCTCTGAGCCTTCGGAGACTCCCCTTCTATCATCAAGGAACCCCTACAGGTGTGGGCTTCAGGCCAGCCCGAAGCTGAGCCTGCTCAGGGCAGTCTTGGGACACTTTCCCTCCTCTGTCTGCTTCTAAGCAAACTGTCAGGACTGTGCTGGGATTCTTCTGCACTAGGTACTTGCCCCTGGTACTCGGGCAGGAAGGCAGGGTCCATCAGTATCAGGCAGGAGGGAACAACGGAGTTTTTCGTGTCTGGCAGAATCCTCACTCTAAGACAGTAGTACCATGTAGTTACAGCCATATGCCCTTTTGGGAAACTTTTTGGGACTTTAGAGACTTATCTCCATCTGATTGTGCTATTTTCTGCTTTATGAAAAGCAGAAGGTATATGCTTTTCATATACTTTATGAACGTAAACTTCTATTTATCCTGTGACAGAAAGAAAGGAAAAAAGGAAGGAAGGAAGGAAGGAAAGAGGAGAGGGAGGGAAGGAGGGAGGAGGAGGGAGGGAGAGAGGGAAGGGAAGGAGGGAGGGAAGGAAGGAGGGAGGGAGGGAAAGAAGAGAGAGAAAGAACAAGAAAGGAAGACCTTCACATTTGATAACTGTCAGCATTTTACTGCTAATGGTATCTTCTCATTTTGACATGCGAGTGTTGTGTTGAACTTTAAGGCTATCTCTACCTCTTTGCCTTAATGGAGACTTGGATTTACCTGATGACAGTTGTCTTTATAACCAGTTCTCAGGAATAGAATATGCTTACATTCCCTCTCCCCTCTAAACTTCATACCTTTAAACCACAACACTGTTTGCTGCTGTGTAACAAATGACCCCTTTATGAGCTCCGGCCATGTGGTCTGAGGACCAGGAAGAGAGGACCGGGCTCTCAGGTCTCACAGGCTGAGACCAAGGTGCTGGCTGGACTGAGATTCTGGAGGTTCTGGGGAGGAATCTACTTTTAAGCTCATTCGGGCTGTTGACAGAATTCAGATCCTCATGTCTGGTTAAAGCCGAGGTCCTCATTTCCTTGCTGACAATCAGGTGGGGGTGAGTCTCCGCTTCTAGAGGCTTCTCTCTGTTCCTTGAGACAGGTCCCCTATATTCTCAAGGCCAGTAATGGATGTGAATCTCTTCACACTTGGAATGTCTCTGATTTCCACTTTTGCTACTTTCTGGAAAAAATTATCTGCTTTAAAAAGTTTACCTGACAGGGATAGGCTTGCTGGTATGATCTCCATTAAGAGTAACTGACTTGCGACTGTAGTTACTTCTGCAAAATTCTTCCCAGATCAGTGTTTGATTGAATAACTAGGGCACAGGATCTTTTTTTTGTTTTTTTGAGTTGGAGTCTCACTCTGTCACCCAGGCTGGAGTGCAGTAGCATGCTCACGGCCACCGCAGCCTCGATTTGCTGGGTTCAGGTGATCCTTCCACCTCAGCCTTCCAAGTAACTGGAACTACAGGCATGTGCTACCACGCCCAGCTTATTTTTTTGATTTATTGTAGAGATGAGGTCTCACCAAGTTGTCTAGGCTGGTCTCCAACCCCTGAGCTCAGGCAATCCACTCGCCTTGGCCTCCCAAAGTGCTGAAATTGCAGGCTCGAGCCACTGTGCTCAGCCATTTTTTTTTTTTTTTACTCTATAGATCAATTTGGGGAGAATTGACATCTAAAATTAAATCTGTTAAATCTTTTTTTTGGTGGTGGGCGACTTGGAGTCTCACTCAGCCTTGACCTGCTGGGCTTAGGCGATCCTTCCATCTCAGCTGTCCAAGTAGCTGGAACTATTATAGAGATGAGGTCTCACCAAGTATCCCAGGCTGGTCTTGAACCCTTGGACTCAGGCAGTCCTCTTGCCTCCACCTCCCAAAGTGTTGGGATTACAGGATTGAGCCACCACGCCTGGCCTAGGGCACAGGATCTTGAAGGGTGAGGAACATCTTCAGAACTCTGCCTACCACAGCTGCCAACTTAGAAGCACGTTAATGCCCTTTGAGGTTGTCGGATGGACATGGAAGTCTTCATATTCCAGAGTTAGTATGAATATTTTTTTCTGGGGCAACTTCAGCTTTTGGGGTTACTTGCTGTTTGTTGTTTGGATTTTGTCATCTTTGTCATCTTATCCTTTGTCTTCTTTGTATGGGAGGCTTAGAGATTCTTCCTGCTTTCTTATGAGGCTAAAAATTATTTTTTAAAGTATGTTGACAGCCGAGCACAATGGCTCATGCTACAACCCAGGTACTCGGAGAGGTCGAAGTGGGAGCCCAGGAGTTTGAGGTTACAAGAAGCTATTATTGCACTATTGCACTTCAGCCTGGGCAATCCAATGAGACTCTGTCTCTTAAAAAAAGAGGAGGAAGAGAAAGGAAGAGGAGAGGGAGGAGGAGGAGGAAGGGAAGGAGGAGGAGAAAAAGAAATGTATACAAGATCTAGTTCTATTGGGCTAAAAGGGCATTTTGGAGTATATAACCCCCTGTAATGACAGATTCAATGTCTCAATATCTACAGATTCATTATTAATTAAACAAATGCCCCCACCCCCTCCTTATTTATTTAGTAGTGACACAGCATGCCTACTAAGCAATCAGAGTGCACTCCAACTATGAATGTCCCGTGCAGCTAATTAGCAGCCCTGCCCGGCCCCAGCGTCTAGTAGGCACTGTGTTAAGTGCCATGGGAGACACAAAGATGAACACCAAAAGAAGATTTGGCATGAAAATCTTGTGAGGGAGATGAGGGAGGCATGTAAAGGGTAAAGAGAGGTCAAAATACTCTTAAAATGCTTTGTAAGGTCAGAGGGGAGGAAGATTATTTCTAGTGAAGGGGTCCAGAAGTTTCCATGGGGCTGCCGCTCATGAGGTGAGGCCTGGGGAGACCCACCAGCCCAGAACTTTCACATCTCAGCAAGGGACAAGCCGCTTATCTGGATCCTGCTGTGGTTTGCTCTGTAATATACTCGCTAATATGCTGGCAAAATAGAAAAGGTCCTTTCATGTCCGATGCAGGAGTGACTCTGTTTTCTGAGTTGGATCTGATTTTGAGCACTTAAAAATAAACCATGACATCAAGACATCGATTTCATGACATCAAGAGACTAGTTTTTGATGTATTATAGAGATGAGGTCTCAACAGGCTGCCCAGGCGGGTCTCGAACCCACGGGCTCAGGCAATCTACTCACCTCAGCCTCCCAAAGCGTGGAATTACAGGCTGAGCCACCGAGCCCGGCTTGGTTTTCTGTTTCCAGGTCAGTTTACTTAGAATGATGATCTCCAGCTCCATCCATGTTTCTGCGATGGAAATGATTTCTTTATTTCTTTTTTTTATGGCTGTATAGTGTTCCGTGGTGTATACAGAGGGTGCCAAAGAAAATGCATACACATTTTAAGAAAGAAAAAAAGTATTAAAATTGTAATACTCAACATATACCAATAACAAAAGATGAATACAAGACATGTTTGACTTCTACAATTACAAGAGGCGCTCAACGTGGTTATCAGACACTTCTGATTATGGCAAACTAAAAGTATTATATAGATAATATCTCTTCAAATGTGTATACTTTTTTTGGCACCTCAGTATATACCACCTTTTCATTATCCACTGATCAGCTGATGGGCATTTAGACTGATCCCGCATCTTTGCAATTGAGAATTGTGCTGTGATACACATGTGGGTGCAGGTGTCTTTTTAATATAACAACCTCTGTTCCACAGGGTGGATACCTAGTCGTGGGATTGCTGAGTCAAATGGTAGATCTATTTTTAGTTCTTTGAGTAATCATCTTCATACTTTTTGGCATCAGGGACTGGTTTTGTGGAAGATAATTTTTCCATGGACAGGAGGAGGGGGAACGTACAGTCAAACCTCACTGCTAATGTTATTCTGTACTTGCAGCCACTCCCCAGTGCTAGCATCATCACCTTACCTCCACCTCAGATCATGAGGCATTAGATTCTCATAAGGAGCAACCCAGATCCCTCGCATGTGCACTTCACAAGAGGGTTTGCACTCCTATGAGAATCTAATGCCGCAGTTGATCTGACAGGAGGTGGAGCTCAGGTGGTAATGCGAGCAATGGGGAGCAGCTGTAAATACAGATGAAGCTTTGCTTGCTTGCTCACTGCTCGCCTCCTGCTGTGTGGCCTGGCTCCTAACAGTCCATGAACCGCTACCATTTCATAGAAGTTGTACTAATTTGCACTCCCACCAACAGTGTATAAGTGCTCCCTTTTCTCTGTATCTGCACCCGCATCCATTGGTCTTTAATTTTTTTTATTTAAATTTTTTTTTTGAGTTAGAGTCTCACTCTGTCACCCAGGCTGGAGGGCAGTGGCATGCTCCCAGCCACCGTAGCCTCGGCCTGCTGGGCTCCTGCGATCCTTCTGTCTCAGCCTTCCAAGTAGCCGGAACTACAGGCACGCTACCATGCCTGGCTAATTTTTGATATATTGTCGAGACGAGGTCTCACCAAGTTACCAGGGTGGGTCTCGAACCTGTGGTTTCAGGCAATCCTCTTGCCTCAGCCTCCCAAAGTGTTGGGATTACAGGTTGTGCTACCGAGCCCAGCTGTTTTTTTATTTCTTAAAAATGGCCATTCTGACTGGAATAAGGTGGTATATCATTGTGGTTTTAATTTGCATTTCCTTAATGATGAGCACTTTTTTCATATGTTTGTTGTTATTTGTGTATTTTCTTTTGAGACATTACGGTTATGTTGTTTGCCCACTTTTTAAAGAGGTTGTTGGCTTTTTCTTGCTGATTTGTTTGAGTTCTTTGTCAGATGTATAGTTTGCAAATATCTTCTTCCATTCTGTATGTTGCCTATGTGCTCTGTTGATTATTTCTTATGCTGTATGGAAGCTTTTTAGTTTAATTAAGTCCCACTTATTTATTTTTCTTTTAGTTGAATTTGCTTTTGGGGTTTTAGCTGTAATTTTTTTTTTTTTTTTTTTTTTTTTTTGCCTAGGCTAATATCCAGAAGAGTTTTTCCTGGGTTTTTTGTAGGATTTTTATGGCTTCAGGTCTGACATTTAAGTCTTTAATCCATCTTGAGTTAATTTTTGTATATGGGAGAGATAGGGATCAAGTTTCATTGTTCTGCATGTAGCTATCCAATTTTCCCAGCACCATTTGTTGAATAAAATGTCTTTTCCCCAGTGTATGTTTTTTAACTTTGTTAAAGATCAGTTGGTTGTAGGTATTTGGGTTTATTTCTGGATTCTCTATTATTTTCTATTGGTCCCTGTGTCTGCTCTTGTACCAGTACCATGCTCTTTGGTTACTACAAACTTGTAGTATAATTTGAGGTCAGGTAATGTGATAACTCCAGCTTTGTTCTTTTTGCTTAGGATTGCTTTGGCTATCCTGGCTCTTTTCTGGTTCCATGTGAATGTTGGGATTGTTTTTTCTAATTCTGTGAACAAGGCCATTAGCAGTTTGATAGGGATTGCATTGAATCTGGAGATTACTTTGGGTAGTATGATCATTTTAATAATGTTGATTCTTCCAATCCATGAGCATAGGATGTTTCTCCATTTGTTTATGTCCATTACAATTTATTTCATCAGAGTTTTGTAGTTCTCCTTGTAGAGGTCTTTACCTCCTTGGTTAAATATATTTTAGCTTTTTGGCTGCTATTGTAAATGGAACTGAGTTCTGGATTTGATTCTCAGCTTGGTCACTATGTGTATAGCAGTGCTACGGATTTGTGTGTGTTGATTTTGTATCCTGAAGTTTTACCAAATTCATTCCTCAAGTCCAGGAGTCTTTTGGTGGAGGAGTCTCTAGGGTTCTCTAGCTATAAGATCATATTGCCATCATACAGAGATAGTTTGATTTCTTCTTTTCTAGTTTGGATACCTTTTATTTCTTTTTCTTACCTGGTTGCTCTGTCTAGAACTTAGTACCATGTTGAACGATAGTGGTAAAAGTGGGCATCTTTTCTTGTTCCAGTTCTGAGAAGGAATGTGTTCAACTTTTCTCTGTTCATGATGATATTGGCTGTGGGTTTGTTATTTTGAGGAATGATCCCTTTATGCCTATTTTGCTGAGGGTTTTTTTTATCATGAAAGGATGTTGAATTTTATCAAATGCTTTTTCTATATCTATTGAAAGGATCATATAATTTTTTGTTTTAATTCTGTTTATGTAGTAGATCATGTTTATTAATTTCTGTATGTTGAACCATTCTTACATGCTTGGGATAAAATCCACTTGGTAGTGGTGTATTTTTTTTTTAATGTGCTGCTGAATTCTGTTTGCTGATATTTTGTTGAGAATGTTTACATCTATATTCATGAGGGATAGTGGCCTGTAGTTTTGTTTTTTCATTGTGTCTTTTCCTGGCTTTAATATCAGGGTGATACTGGCTTCATAGAAGGAGTTAGGGAGTATTCTTTCCTCTTTAATCTTGAGGAATAACTTCAGTAAAATTAGTACCCGTTCTTCCTTGAAGGTTTGGTAGAATTCAGCTGTGAGTCCATCAGGTCCTAGACTTTTTTTTGTTGGGAGACTTTTAATTACTGTTGCAATCTCACTCCTCATTATTGGTCTGTCCAGGTTTTCTATTTTTTTCCTGATTCAAGGTTGAGAAGGTTGTTTGTTTCCAATAATTTATCCATTTCTTCTAGAATGTTCGGTATGTTTACACAGAGGTGTTCATAATAGTCTTGGATGATGCTTTGAATTTCTATTTATCAGTTGTAATGTTTCCATTTTCATGTCCTTTTTTTTTTTTTAGTTGGAGTCTCACTCTGTTACCCAGGCTGGGGTACATGCTCACAGCCATTGCAGCCTTGACCTGCTGGGCTCAGGTGATCCTTCTGCCTCAGCCTTTCAAGCAGCTGGAACTACAGTGCACACCACCATGCCTGGCTAATTTTTTAATTTATTGTAGAGATGAGATCTCACCAAGTTGCCCAGGATGGTCTCAAACCCCTGTTCTCAGGCAATCCTCTCACCTCGGCCTCCCAAAGTGCTGGGATTACAGGTTTGAACCCTCCAGTCTTTCATTTCTGATTGAACTAATGTGAGTCTTCTTATTCATTTCTTTCTTTCTTTCTTTTTTTTTTTTTTTAGGAAGCAGAATTTATTGATCTAGCTAGTGGTCTAAAAATTTTAGCTTTTCGAAGAACCAACTTTTAGTTTCATTGATCTTTTGTATTTTTTTAAATTTCAGTTTCATATTGTTCTGCTCTGATCTTCATTATTTCTTTTTTTCTGCTTCTTCATCTGTTTTGGATTTGGTTTGTTAATGTTTTTCTAGTTCCTTGAGGTGAGATGTTAGGTTGTTGATATGCAGTCTTTCAGTCTTACTTATACAGGTCATAAGTGCTATAAATTTTCTTCTGAACACTTCTTTGGTGATATGCCAGAGGTCTTGATTACTTGTTTCATTGTTGTCATCCATTTCAAGGAATTTTTAATTTCTAGCTTGATTTCATTGTTGACCCAAGATCATTCAAGAGCAAATTGTTTAACTTTCATAGTTTTGTTTGGTTTCATGAGTTCTTGGAGTTAATTTATAGTTTTATTCCATGGTGGTATGAGAAAGTGCTTGATATGACTTCAATTTTTTTGAACATATTAAGACTTAATTTTGGCCTATCATGTGGTCTATTTCAGAGAATGTTCCATGTGCTGATGAGAAAAATGTATATTCTGTAGTTTGGGGATGAAATGTTCTGTAGATATCTGCGATTTCCATTTTCTCTTGAGTCCTATTTAACTCCAATGTTTCTTTGATAACTTTCTGCCTTGATGATGTGTCTACTGCTGTCAGAAGGAGTATTGAAGTCTTCCACTATTATTATATTGCTGTCTATCTTTTTTAGGTCTAGTAGAATTTGCTTTATAAAGCTGGGGCTCTGGTGTTAACTGTATGTATGTGTGTGTGTGTGTGTGTGTGTGTGTGTGTGTGTGTGTGTGTATCTATCTATATGTATATATATATATATTTTTGAGTTGCCCAGGCTGGAGTGCAGTGGCATCTCACGGCCACCGCACCCTCTACCTGCTGGGCTTTGGTGATCCTTCTACCTCAGCCTTCCAAGTAGCTGGAACTACAGACATACGTCACCACGTCCAGCTAGTTTTTGTGATTTATTGTTAGAGGCGAGGTCTCAAGTTGTCCAGGCTGGTCTCGAACCCCTGGTCTCAGGCAATCCTCTTGCCTCTGCCTCCCAAAGTGGGATTACAGGTGTGAGCCACTGCGCCCAGCTGCAGAGAAGACATTTTAAAAACAAATTTAAAAATAAAAATTAGACAAAGTAGAACTTGGCAGTCACCATGAATACAGAAGAAATACAAAGAAAGTGGCATCATTAGCCTCCCAAAGTGCTGGGATTATAGGCTGAGACACCACGCCTAACCTAGATATTTTAAATTGTTAAGTCTTCTCATTGGATTGATCCCTTTATCATATAATAGCCATCTTTGTCTTTTTTTTTTTAACTGTTAATTTAAAGTCTGTTTTATCTGACACGGGAATGGTTATTCCTGACCATTTTTTGTTTCCATTGGCATAAAATATTTTGCCCACCCCTTTTCCTTGCATCTATAGGAGTCTTTGTGAGTTAAGTTGGTCTCTTGACAGCAGATATTTAGGTTGTGTTTTTTTTATTTTTAATTTTTTTTTGAGTTGGAGTCTCACTCTGTCGCCCAGACTGGAGTGTAGTGGCCGCTCCCGACATGCTGGGTTCCGGTGATCCTTCCGCCTCAGCCTTCCAAGTAGCCGGAACTACAGGTTGAGCCACCAAGCCCAGCTTGGGTTGTGTTTTTTTTTTTTGAGTTGGCGTCTCACTCCGTCGCCCGGACTGGAGTGCAGTGGCCGGGAGCGCCTCAACCTGCTGGGCTCCAGCGATCCTTCCGCCTCAGCCTTCCAAGTAGCTGGAACTACAGGCGCGCGCCACCACGCCTGGCTGATTTTTTGATTTATTGTAGAGA
>CAUYQG010178549.1:0-13264 GCA_963574415.1 Tarsius wallacei | reverse complement strand
AATGTGGTACACAGCCGGGCTCGGTGGCTCAGCCTGTAATCCCGCGCCTTTGGGAGGCTGAGGTGAGTGGATTGCCTGAGCCCGCAGGTTTGAGACCCGCCTGGGCAAGTGAGACCTCATCTCTACAATAAATCAAAAAATCAGCCGGGTGTGGTAGCGCGCGCCTGTAGTTCCAGCTACTCAGAAGGCTGAGGCGGAAGGATTGCCAGAGCCCAGCAGGTCGAGGCTGCAGTGGCTGGGAGCAGCCACTGCACTCCAGTTGGGGCGACAGCTTGAGACTCAAAATAAAAAAAAAAAAAAAAAAAAAGTGGTACATATACACAATGGAATACTACGCAGCCATAAGAAAGAACAAAATCATGAATTTTGCAGCAACTTGGATGGAACTAGAATCTATAATACTGAGCAACCTCTCACAGAAACAAAGATCTGAGTATCACATGTTCTCACTCATATAGTGAACTTTGAACATCCAATATAATACTATAAGAAAATGACTGACAGAGATGGGAAACTGTTGGGGGGGAGGGGAAGGGAGATGGGATTAATGGTAATCAATATCTGTCTGGGGACGGGAAGACACCTCTTATCAACAAGGGTGCCTGAACAAAGCATATTTGTATACCTAATCCTTAACTGTACCCGACAATATCATAATAAAAAATACTGATTATTAAAAAAATAAAAAAATAAAAATAAAACAAAGACCAAGGTAAACAAGAATTTATTTTTCTATAAGTTAGTCTAACTAGAATACAGCATGCTAATGCTGGAGTAAAAAAGAGAAAAGGCTGGAGAGGCGAATAGGGCCAAGCAGGATAGATATTTAGGCCAATTTAAGGAAGTTTTCATCTTAAACTAAGGGCATTTGGAAGCTATAGAATCATTTTAAGCAGGACAGTGAGCTGGTCAGAGAGGAATTTTACAAAGACTGTGATCTTGAGTCTAACCGGCACTTAAGTGTCAAGACTTGAAACTGATTCAAACGTCAAATATACTCTTATTTATCCAATAAATCCAGTTTAAATCACTGTAGAATAGAGTGCTGCAGAAAGGTGGAATAAGTAATGTGCTGCTCTACTTCTTTGACTAAGGGCTTGGAATAATTATCGTCTCTAGTCAACTTTAAACAACCTGACAATCAGACTAAGTTAAAGATGAGACTCCTAATAATTTAAAAAAATCATAATTTTATTATCATAAGACCTAATATGGGCCTCTAATTTGGGCTATTCATTCCACAATTTCACTCTTTTTTTTTTAGTTTCTTGTAAAACAAATTGTAATATCTGTTTCTTATTCTATTTTCAAGATCTAGGATTAAATGTCCAGGAAGATTTCATAAGATGTTAGGATCACTGAGTATTCCCACATTTAGCCTAGGTAGTAACAAAGCAGTTACAGGGAAGATTATCTATCTCATCACCCAGTTTACTTCTCTACACTGACATTCTATGTGATTGCTACAAAGTTGTCCCAAACAAACACATTCAAAAAAACGAAAAGTGTGGCTTCTATACTGCTGATGGGAATGCAAACTAGTACAACCTCTTTGGAAGACACTGTGGTGGTTCCTAAAAGAACTAGAAATTGACCTTCCATATGACCCAGCAATTCCCCTTCTGGGAATATACCCAGAGGAACTCAAATCATTTTTCAAAAAAGATACCTGCACATGTATGTTTGCTACAGCTCTATTCACAATGCAGAAACATAGAACCAACCATGTTGCCCATCGAAGTGGGACTGGATCTAAAAAAATGTGGTACATAAACACATGGAATATTATGCAGCCATAAAGAAGAACAAACATATGGACTTTGCAGCAACTTGGATGTATTTAGAGTCGATGATACTCAGTGATCTATCACAGAAACAAAGAACAGAGTACCATATGTTCTCACTCATAAGCGGACCTTGAACAATTATAATACTATAAGAAAATGATTGGCAGTAGTGGGAAACTGTCAGTGAAGTGAGGGTGGGATTGGCAGTTGAAGAAAACTGCTAGGGGAGGGAGGGGCATACCTCATCAACAAGGGTACCTGAATAATCAGTGTTTGTATACCTAACCCTGAATTGTACCCCACATCATTATAATAAAAAAAACAAAATAGTAAAATAAAATACTAGTAATATTTTACCTATTTCTAAAAAAAAAAGTTTGACTGCATGTTTCTCTAGAATGCTTTTAAAATTTTCTACTCCCCATTCTCAATACTATAAGTCAGATACCTAATAGGAATTGTTTTACTCTTTACTGTTTGCTGGTAATAATTCCTTTCTGATTATCCATGTCAACTTTAGAGGTTAATAGTAGAACAGTCATTCTTAAATCTTTTGTCACAGGATATTCCATCATCCTGTTTGTGGCAACATGATGCATTTTGAAGGTAACAGAAGAAAGTAACTTCTTAGTAGAAACAAAAAGTTGATATTACAATATTATAAACGCAGCTATGGTACTAACAGGGGACGACAATTACACTTTTATTGTCAAGTAAATACCACTGAGTATTCTCAAACTCAAAAGTGTACAGTTTTTTCTAATTTCAGTTCATTACTATGTCACTTACCATTCCTCGCTCTAAATATTTTAAACTATAGGGAGATTTTTATTGAAACTAGAATTGTACTTAATATGTCAGCTCCCTCAGGAATTCAGCTTCACAAGACTATTTCTATTCTCTTCCTCAGAATCTTTCTAACTAATTCTATCTTGCCCTAGTTGTTTCCCACACACAAAGACTGGTCTCAAGAGCTTTAGAACCTAACTTAGCCTTTTCTTTCCACAAATAGGAAATAATGTGTCTCTGACTCTATACAGAATGTAGCAATATAATTCATACTTTTGGAAAGAGAACTAACATCTCAAGCTGACAACTAGATAATAAATATGATTAGGTACTAAGCACACAAGCAGAATATCCCAAAAAGTATACCTTTCACAAGAAGACACAAGCAGGCTTAATTAAGGTGACATTTTCAGTAAAACCTTCAGTCACTTTTTTCTCAGGTATTATGAAATAGACTTCTTTTTAGCATTATTGCCTTATTAGCCCCAAATCATTATTTATCTTCTTTCTTATTTGTCTACAAAACTAAAAAAACAAAAGTTGATGGTAGTAACCAAATGTGACTGATTAACCACACAATTCCAAACATTTCTTTATGAGTTTAAATTTGCATAGAATTCTTACAAACAACTCATAATGGCCTCAAAAATAAACTATGAAGTATGTGCTATCTCCATTTTCCCAAAAGGAAAATGAAGTTCAGAGACAAAAAGTGACTTATTCATCTTTACAAAGCTGATGTCAGAGTTAGCACTTAAATTAAAGTCTCCATACCCCAATTCCATATCCTTATTACTACATATCACCATGTTAATATCCAAAAATTTACATTTAATGCCTACTTTTTAAAGTTTTAATATAAAGGTTTTAACAGAATGTTTAGAGTATTAACATCATGCAGTCATATATACCAGACCAGTCTCAGACAATTAATCTCCTAATGTATTCTCACAACTCATGTATTCAGACTACAGGACATCTCTTACACATGAGAAATAGTGAGGCTCATAAATAGCACAAGCTAATTTCTTTATAAAGTGCTTCAAACTACCCTTACATAATAACAAGGCTAAATAGTTATTATTTAACAAAACTAAATAATTATTCAGTATTTAAATCTGACACTAATAAAACGTTCATTTAAGCAACTACTAAACAAACAAGCTCCTGGACTAATACAAGATGCTTTGTAAATAACCTGTTATACCAAACTAAAAATAAAGGTCAAGAAGGCTATACATACTGTATGATTCCAATTCTATAACATTCTGGAAAAGGCAAAACTTTGGCAACAGTAAGAAGATCAAAAGTTGTCAGAGGAAAGAGAGGGACCAATAAGCAGAACACAGATTTTTAAGGTAGTGAACATACTCTGTTTGACACTGTATGATACTCTGTATGCTATGTATAATGGTGGGCACATGTCATTATACATTGGTCCAAATGTATACGGACTTTGGGTGATAATGATGTGTCAATGTAAGTCCATCAGTTGTAACAAATGCACCACTCAGGTGGCAAGATGCTGAAAATGGGGTAGGCTGTGCATGTGTGAAGACTGGGGGCATAAGGGAAAGCTCTGTACCTTCCACTCAATTTTGTTGTGAATCAAAAATGACCCTTAAAAAATATATTTTTTAAAAGTGAGAAAAAAATACCTATGGCAACTTTAATCTTTTCCTTCCAATCATCACTTCACAGGTCTCCAATTACCTATTTAGTAAAGAGCACCCTTGGCCATCAATCCTAGGCTTCAGTGCAGCTCCTCTTTACACACCCATTGCTCCTCGCCACATCTGCCCAGCCCCTTCTAGCCTGTTTTTCCTTTAAAGTCCAAAGACAGGGAGGGAGTTTGGTACAGACGAGATGGAGAAGGCAGGCAGTGGGACCAAGGAATTAAACAAATTCTAAAGAGGGAAATCAGCAAGGAAATCTATAGAAGAAAATCTGCAGCAAAAAGGAGAAAAGAAACCTGAGTTCATCTGAATTTGTTTATTCATCTACACAACGGGAAAATCATACAAAATGAAATTACCCTAAAATACAGAACATGCTGACATCACAAACATTTCCCTTCTTTAACAAATGTCTTTGCTGTATGCAATTCTAAAACTAGAACTTGATAATATGCTTACAACAAGTCCTCCAGCTACAAGCAAGATGATTTTTCAAAAGTTGACCATAAATGCTACATTTTTCAAGATATAAAAGTATGTGTGTCAAAGTGCTATTACAAAGACCTATCTCTCAGAATAAATTTGGAAAAAAAAATTGCTAAGATCAAATTTTTATGATTTATTACATGGAAAAAAATTGTGCACTTTTATCTTCTGGGTATTCTTAATCTGAGTTGCCAAGGTAAGCAGGAGTTCAACGAGTTTTTGAAAGTCACATAAGAATTGCTATTAGGAATGTGTGTGTCTATTTGCTTGCTTGTCCTGGTCATCAGTGAGGAAGCCAGGTCAAACACTTAGAAGGCCAAACATCTGAGTCATTTAGGAAAGGCTCCAGAGGCAAATTGGAAACCCCTGAGACAGGCTTAAAGGTGGTTTTGGCAAAATCCACTACCACCATCTCCACCACCTCAGCAAAACACTACTCTCTTCATCTGAAACTTCAGGAGAGGCACAAAGGCTGGAGTTCTGCCAGCAATCCAATTCATTTCAACAAACACTGATTAAGCACCAGTGAAACAGACAGCATTGAGTCAAAGGTGCTAGAGATGCCATTGAGTAAGAGGAAGACATAGCCTAAAAAGTTTCCAGATGAAAATATGGTTAAGACTGTATAATCCAGGCAAGGTAGAACAATTACAAAGAGAGGAGTACAAAGAACAAAACCCAGAAATTTCATCAGGAAAGTAGGATGAAACTGGGGATATTATTCAGTTGATCAACAGACGCTTACTAGTCACTGCTCTTGTTTGCAATTTTCTCTGATTCAGTGTACTCCTTCTACACCAGAAGATGTGAAAATGCCTTTTTGTTCTAGCTTACTATTAAAGGGGGATATTTCATAAAATAAGATATAAGATAAATAATTTTTTTTTAAAAAAAGGAAGGATGAAAAGATTCAGAGCAGAAAAATGTGTCATGATGCTAACAAGATGCAAAGCAAAATAATTCAACTTCTATTCAGCCTCAATTTTATTGGTCAAGGAAAACAGTATCACTTCTTTCTTTCATTTTTTATTTTTTAGTTAGAGTCTCACCCTTGTTGCCTAGGCTGGAGTGCAGAGGCACACTCACGGCCACCGCAGCCTCTACCTGCTGGGCTCAGGCAATCCTGCCTCAGCCTTCCAAGTAGCTGGAACTATAGACGCACACCACCATGCCCGGCTAGTTGTTGTGATTTATTGTAGAGATGAGGTCTCACCAAGTTGCCCAGGCTGTTCTTGAATCTCTGGGCTCCAGCAATCCCCTTGCCTCAGCCTCCCAAAGTGCTGGGATTACAGGCTGAGCCACTACGCCCAGCCAATAGTATCACTTCTATATCACATTTACAAGCTGTTTGGTGGTTTACAAAGGACTCTCACATGGATTATTAAATTAAACTCAAGGCAATCCTTTGCCAGGTACAGGCTGTGATCCTCTCAGGTAATAAATCCTCACAAGATAGTCTCCAACGATTCTTGCTTCATGTCCTTCCTGCCCCTCCCACAATGAACCAGAGCTGGTCTATGACACCAATGGAACACATCAAAAATTATGGTGTGAGGCTGGGCACAGAGGCTGACTACTGTGATCTCAACACTTTGGGGGACTGAGGTGGGAGGAGTGTTTGAGGCCAGGAGTTCAAGATCAGCCTAGCAACATAGCAAAATACCATCTCTATAAAAATTTTCTATCACGAGTCAGGCATGGAAATCCTCACCTGTAGTCCTAGCTACTCAGGAGGCTGAGTTAAAGAATCACTTGAGTCCAGAAGTTTGAGACCAGCCTAGTCGACATAGTGAAATCTCGCTTCTATTGTAAAAAGAGGTTAAAAAGACAACAGAGTGAGACCTCATCTCTACCAAAAATACAAAAATTAGCCAGGCATGCTGGCACATGCCTATAGTCTCAGCTACTCAGGAGGCTGAGGTGCAAAAACAGACTGAGCCCAGAAGGTGCCACTGCACTCCAGCCTGGGGACAGAGTAAAACTCCGACACACACAAAAAAGAATAAAGGTTAAAAAGTAAATACACACACACACACACACACACACAACTATATTTTTAACATCTCCCTTTTTGTGGGGTTCCTTCCTCATAGCAGATAAACAGATATCTCCCTCTTAAAAATAAAATAAAATAAAATAAAGAAGTCTGCAGCAGTGCTTCTCATTCTCAGGCACATATTAGAATCTCCTAAGAGCTTTTTAAAAAGCCTGACTGCTGAGTTTCAAGTCAATGATAAGTAGCACATAAAGAAAAAAATTCCAACTGATATCTTTACAAGGTTCAAATTGGCTTCATTTCCTTTGGGTATATACACAGAAGAGGGACCTCTGAGTCATATGGTAGTTCTAGTTTTAATTTCTTTAGGAACCTCCATACTTTTTCCGTAGTGGCCATACCAATCTACATTCACACCAAAAGTGTACAAGTGTTCTTTCTTCTCCACGCCCTCACCAACACCTGTTATCTCTTGCCATTTTGGTAGTAGCTATCTTAATGGGTGTGAGTATATAGAAACAACCTAAGTGTCCACCAAAGGAGGAATGAAAAAAGAAACTGTTTTACATATATACCATGACTATAATTCAGTCTTTAAAAAAAAAGAGAAGAGAGATTCTGCAATTTGCCACAACATGGATGAACCTGGAGGACATTATGCTAAAGGAAATAAGCCAGATACTGAAGGAGAAATACTGCACAATCTCACATGTGGAACCTAAAAAGAAAAGTCAAATATACAGAAATGGAGAATAAAACAGTGAAACTGTGATTACAGGGGAAGAGGGAGAAAATTGGGAGCTGCAGGTCAAAGGATCCAAGTATCAAATACATGTGATGGACAAGTCTAGAGATCCAATGTACAACATGAGAACAATAGTTAATAATAACTGTATTCAGGATTTCGGTTAAATGAGTAGATTTTACCTACTCTTGTTATATGCACAAAAATGGATAGATAATTATGGGCCAGGAGTGGTGGTTCACACCTATAATCATAGCATTTTGGGAGGCCTAGACAGGAGGACGCTTGAGCCCAAGAGTTTGAGACCATCCTGGGCAACACAGTGAGACTTCATCTCTACAAAAAAGTCAAAAAATAAGCCACGTGTGGTGGCAGACCTGTAGTCCCAGCTACCTGAGAGGCTGAGGCAGAAAGACTACCTGAGCCCAGGAGGTCGAGGCTACGGTGAGCTGTGATCATGCCACTGTACTCCAGCCTGGTGACAGAGTGAGATCCCAACTCAAAAAATAAATAAATAAATAAGAGTAACTTATGCTTCACTGTAGTAATCACTGTATTATCTATATGTATCCTATAACATCATGTTATATTCCATAAATATACACAATAAAATTTATTAAACAAGTAAATAACCTGGCCAAGGCACAATTAAGACAATTAAGTCAATGTCTGCTGAGAGAGACCCAAGCACGCCCCCTCTCTATCCTCATCGCTGTTCACTCCATTATCCCCAACAGTTCAGCTCTGCCCCACCACTCCAATGAAACCAATGGCTTCTAACAGACACTTTGCAATTGTCATCATACTTGATGATCTATAGCATTAAATTTTAACTGGGTTTTACCTCTTAAAACTTTCTCTGCCATTGGACTGAAAAGATTTGCTTTCCCTTTTCTCCCAACCTCTCTGGCCATTCTTCTTCACTGTCCTTGCATCTTTCTCTTTCATAGTTTGTCCTTTAAATTGCAATATCCACTAAAATTTATTTTAGCCCTTCTTCTCTTTTCTATACAATTCCTCTAAGCACTTTTATCCTTACCCATGCCTTCAACTACTCTCCATATGGTAAGAACTCAGAAATCTGTATCACAAGCCTCCGCAATCTCCCGTAATGTTCCAGGATCCTATATCCAACTGCCTTCCAGACACCTCCATCTTGCCAATGATATGCCCTACAAGCACATTAAACACAATATGTCCAAAGCTGAACTCATTCTCCCCACCCCATACCTGATGCCTTCTTTTCCTACTTTTCCTTCCTTCCTCTTCCTTCTTTCCTTCCTTCCTTCCTTCCTCTTTTCCCACACTACCCAGAAACATGGGAGGCATTCTAACATGCTCACTCTCCCATACCTTTTACATTCAAACAGTCAAAAAGACCAGCCAATTCTCCCTCGCCCTATTTTTCCCACATGCTTACTTCTCCATCCCCACTACTTCTATCCTTGTCTAAGCTCTCAACCTCTCTTATCCATACTAATGCACTGCCCTTTTTGGCCTCCAATCTTGTCACAGCCCCATCCCCAACCCAACTCCACACCACTCTACCTAGCATACTGCTTTCCCTGTGATCGTTCATGCCAGTCACAATTCCTCAGTGGCTCACTATTGTACATGGGATAGGACGTACACTCTGAATTAGCTATCCAGTTTCATCGCTTCTCACTCCTGTCCTTGCCCTTCACACTCTCATATAACTGACCCACAATACATATAGTTCCCAGAGCACATAATGTTCTCATAATGCTACACTACTACTCATGTTGTTAACTTTACCTGGAGATGCTTGACAACATGCTCACTCCTATTCAGCTTTCCAGTCTCAGCTCAAACACAATCACTACTATAACTCTTCCCTGGTATTCCTGGCAGGAATCAAGAGCTAGGGGTTTCCTTTGCACTTGTACCATTACAGCAAATAGCACACTGTATTTGAACTGTTGGTCAAGATGTCTATAATCCTCCTAAACTTCACAATCCTTGGTCTTGGACAAATGGACAATGGCTTTTCATCTTTTATGTCCTCATCACTATTTCAATGCACACAGATATAATAAAAAAGAAAGGGAGGTGGTTAGTGAATTAACTATACAGGCCAACAAAAATCAACTGGACTTCTGAGTTAAAAAAAAAAATCTCAAAAAAGTACAGACATCTATTACCTCCTACCCATAGAAAAATACAGGTATTTAGGTAGTATCAAGATGACAAAGAAAAAAAACTTATAACTGGTCTAAGCAGACAATAAGAAAGTAAAGAGTTTCCAGTGGAACAGTTGACAAAGATCAACAGAAAAGCAAGAGAAAAAGATGGTTCTATAAGCAGAGTCATTCATTTGCCTATGTCCATACACTGAGCCAAAAAGGGCACCTTCCTCTCAGATCACCACCCCTCTTCCTTTAACATATTCTGCAGACCCTTTTCCCAATGCCCACTACCAAATCCCAGATTCCAAGGTAAATTCTATTCCACTGGAGCCACAAATTCTGGTCAGTAGGTTAGCCTGGATTGAAGGGTTGGTGGCTGGGGGTGGAGGTGGGGGGCTTGGAGCAGGGACAAAGGGTCAGAGCAGGGACAGAGGGTCTTTGTTCTTGTGGCCTAGAAGAAAAATGAAACTAATATTTACTGAGGAACTATTTTGTATCAGATAGTGTGCTACTTTACAAACTCACTGAATCTCACATTTCAAAGGTTACACAGCTAAGCAATGACAGAGCCCATCTGAAAACCCAAGAACAGCCTACAGAGTTTTTCTATACCCCTCACTACCTCGGAATGGAGAGGGATGTGGTCCAGCCATTCTTGGTTGGAACTCAGAATACACTTACCTCTGAAACACTATAATAAATGTAGGTTAGCATCTACAGTACCACCAAAATATAATAGGCACATGATAAGTTAAAAAAGCTTTGGGATTCTGATCCCAAATCTAAATGCCACTTGTTATTTTATTCCAATAAGTACACTGTTAACATTACAAACAATAAACTTGATAACGAACTTCTGAAATACAATGAATTTTTTTTTAATTGAAACCTCACTCTGTCACCCAGGCTGGAGTGCAGTGGCATGCTGCTCACGGCCACTGCAGCCTCTACCTGCTGGGCTTAGGTGATCCTTCCGCCTCAGCCTTCCAAGTAGCTGGAACTGCAGGCACGTGCCACCATGCCTGGCTAAATTTTTTTTAATTTACTGTAGAGGTGAGGTCTCACCAAGTTGCCCAGGCTGGTCTCGAACCCGTAGGTTCAGATAATCCTCTCACCTTGGCCTCCCAAAGGCGTGAGCCACTGTGCCTGGCTACAACGGTTTCTTAAATGAGGCTTTCCTTTAAAAATATTTTTGTTTCCACAAAAACTCAATATAAAGACCACCAAGAATAGAAGCATTTCGCCTTGTTAACTTGTAAGAACAATGACACTAAACAATACCTGTGGGAAGTGTGCACATCTGACCAGGTGCTCATTTTTAGTATACTGTCATTTGAATAAAACATCATATTAAATCCTATAGACCAGAGCTTATGATAGAAATGCCACAAACTACAGCAGTACAGTTGATATGCCTATAATCTACTGACAAAACGTACTCCTCAGCAAAGTGAAACCAGATGTCTGGTGTGAAATCAGATGTCTGTGGACTTGTCTTTCTCAGCTTCCAGAGCAGTATTAGATACACTAAATACACAGCTTAGCTGTATATTAAACCCACAACTTGGCAAAATCATGACAACTTGGACATGGAGCATCAGCATTTTTATTGTAATTCTTATAAACCAAAGACATTTCTGAAACAGAAATCCTAGGTTTAAGCACTCAGCTAAATGTGGTAGTATGTCTTTCTCACTTTGAGAACAGTGTCAGAGCTTTTTAAACACATTATAGAAATCTTTCCCTTCATGTTTCAAACTGACACTCTTTATCCAGGGCTGTGGAATGATCTGATAGGGCCACATTAGGTGTCAGTCCTTGTCCCAGAAATTCTAGGATCAGATACAGCAGGTGATCCCCTATGACAATAGAAACACCCACAAGGCTTAGCATCAATAGGAAAGTACTGGATTACTTTCCACAATCAAAAGGAAGATCATAAGAAAGTGACAAGTGATCAGATCAATAGCAAGGGAAATTAAAAGTCAGTACCTATATGCCAGGCGCTGTTTTTTACACATTCTTTTTTATATACTCATTGTTCTGTTTTGACGGATGAGAACTGAAGAAGCAGAGAAGTCTTAGTGACCCAAAGTGACACAGCTAATTAAGTAAGAGCCAGGAAGCTCCCATGTCTAATGACTAGAAAAGTATGCTATTTCTACATGAAGATTTGGGGTGGAGGAAGAAGTGGTGGTAAATAGCCAAGATGATGGAGAAAAAGAAAGACATTTATAATTTTACCAAATAACAGTAATTCATACATATACATATATATGATTTTTCATATCTATCGATATACAACTAAGCTCTATGCACGTTTAACATATAATTAAGCTATGTATTTAGTGTGTGTATATGTAACAAAAAGTTGAATAAATACCAAATTGCTAACAGCCGTCATCTGAGAGTGGCTCACAGGAGACTTAGTTTCATATCCCTGCAAGATCTAATTCTAAATAACTTTGGTTTGACCTTATGTAACTTTTTTTTTTAGTTCGGGGGGCATGTCTCCCTCTGCTGCCCAAGGTGGAGTACAGTGGCACGATCATGGCTCACCACAGCCTCAACTCCAATGTTCAGGCAATCATTCTGCCTCCGTCCCCCGAGTAGCTAGGACTACAGATGCACGCCACCACGCCTGGCTAATTTTTTTTTTTTTTAGAGATGTGGTCTCATTATATTGCCCAGGCTGGTCTCGAACTCCTAGGCTCAAGCAATCCTCCCACCTCAGCCTCCCAAAGTGCTGGGATCACGGACATAAGCCACTCTACCCAGCAGACCTTATGCAACTCTTGAAACCAAAAAAAGACAAAAGAACTTTTCCAGCTTAGATTTTAAAATGAGGTTAAATGCCCAGAAACTCATGCAAGTTAATGATCTACCTTAGTACTTACTTTCCCAAGTACATCACCCTAAACATTCTCCATGTTTTCTAATTTAAGTCCTTTTTATGGAACCATTCAAAAAGATATCCTAATCTACTTACTATATTAGTAAACTGGAATATATTTGCAAGATTATTACTGAAGTACTAGAAAGATAATACTTCTGTCCTCCTACAACACTGTATAGATTGCAGACCATTAAGATCAGTAGTGCAGGGAAGGTCCTGCATATTAACATGTAAGTATTCAGAAAATCCACAAAAAACTGGGGAAAGGTCAGCCCCACAATAGCCATTTCCAACAATGTCATCATCCTCACCATCCTACTTTTATCTAAGTGCTCAGCACATGGTAGGAAAGAGGTAAATTATCTACCGAAGCAATGAATGAACACATCTCAGGAAACAATCACTTCCTGGTTTTTTATAAATCAAAGGATGTGATCACCTATCACTTGAGCACAGATAAGAAGTCAGGTTCAAAAAAAGGTAGTCAATGTCAAGATGAATATAGAGGTCATTGGGTTTTTCTGTGTAAGTACCCAAGAATGTGGTTTATGTTCTTACTTGGATCTAATCTGAATTTTAACTAATTTAAAACGTTTATTTCTATGTGACACATAGCACACATAAGGGGTTCTCAACCCTGTGAAAGGAGCTGTGTTAAAAAAAAAAAAAAAAGGCCAGGCTAGGTGGCTCAGCCTGTAATCCTGCGCCTTGGGAGGCTGAGGTGAGTGGATTGCCTGAGCCC
>CAUYQG010178546.1:0-10397 GCA_963574415.1 Tarsius wallacei | reverse complement strand
TTTTCTTGTGCTTTTGCGAAGTGCATTTTTTTTTCCTGTGCTTAATACTTTCTTGAGAATCTGATGTAGAACTGGTCTGGAAGCACCATAATCTCTTGGAGATTAAATGTCTGGGAATGATTTTGACTCTCCATCACTGATGAAGCTGAGCTTGGCTGGGTAGGAAATTCTTGATTCAAATTGTTTATCTTTCAGGACTTTGAATATTGGACTACAGTCCCTTCTTGTTTGTAGTGTTTCTGCCGATAGGTCTGCTGCTATTCTTATTGGTTTTCCCTGGTAGGTATTCTGACCTTTCTCTCTTGCTGCCTTTAGGATTTTTCTTTTGTGCCTACTTTGTGTAGGTGAATTACTATGTTTCTAGGGGTTGGTCTTCTCATTAGATGTCTTGTGGGTTTCTCTGTATCCCCTGTGCTTGGGTGGTCACATTTCTGGTGAGATAGGGAAAGTTTTCTTGGATTACCTCCTGGAATACTTGCTTCAACTTGTTCTTCATTTCCCTTTCTTCTTCTGGGATATAAATCAGGCATGGGTTCATCCTCTGTATAATCACACATCTCTTGTAAGCTTTTTCTTTCCTTCTGAGTCTTCTTTCTATGTTTCTTTACAGATCAGATTAATACCTTGTTCTGGTCTTCAAGTTCTGAGAATCTTTCTTCAGCTAGATTAATTCTGCTTTCTATGCTTCTCATCTTGTTATTTATTTCCTGGCTGAAATTTCTTATTGCCAAAATCTCTGTTACAAGTTGTTTCAGTGTTGCATCTTGTCTTTCTTGAGTCTTATTCACTCTTTCCCTTCATTCCCTAATCCCTGTCATATTCTGGGTCAATTGTTGGTGACTTCCATTGTTTGGGCACCAAGGTCTTATTTTTCAGAAGTTTTGTCTTTGGTACTCTTGAAATTGCCTGAGGTCTTCCTTTAGTTTTTCCTCATTTGTGGCAGACCTCGTTTTCCTCTTTAGTTCTTTTATTCAGTGTCAATGTGAGAGTCTTTCCCTTCTGATATTTTCTCAGTCCTCTATTCTTCCCTGATCTGGGCTCTGGATTTGTTCTATTTTGAAATAGGATGATGAATGGGAAGATTTGCTGTCCCTTGTAGTTTTTGAAATTCATATAAAGTAGGGAATGGGCACTAGCAATCAGAAAACGGGGACTCGCAAAGTCTGACTGCCTTGGCCGCCATCTTCCCAGCTCCCAAAGGACAGTTTATTATTCACAGCAGTAGCAGGTGAACCAACCAGACTGGCCTGAGGTTGCCATGAGGAGAAAAATAAAAGCTTTGTGCCCAGGAATGGTTTGGGCAGAGTCTTGAATTTTTGTTTTTAACTCCATCTATACAACTCCCTGCCCATTTGATCTTAATCCTTACCCAGGAAGCAGCAGAGATGAAATGATCCCTTCCTGGGGAAAGTTGCATTCAGTGATCAATTTGCTTTACTAAGTTGTAAGGATCAGAAGGTGATAGAGTGAGAATAGGAGATAGTATTGGGGAGGCCATGCTAGTATTGGGGAGACCAAGATCCACGGGCAGCAGGAAACATGGGCAGTCCATCAGATATCTTGACTGTAGGCCAATTTTCAGGGGGCTTTTGTGATAAAAGGCATACTATTGCTAGGGTTCCAATCATTCAGATGGCCCAAAACGTGGCATGAATTAGTTTCCTGGGCCATAATAGCATGGCCAGAATTGGCTTATCAGACTGAAACAGAAAACTTGTGACCTGAAGAAGTGTCAACAGCAGTGAGGTCTCATGGATTCCTAAGAGGAAGTCAAAAGTCAAATGTAGTCAATCTAGCCAGGCACAGTGGCTCACACCTGTAATCCCAGCACTTTGGGAGTCTGAGGCAGGAGGACTGCTTGAGCCCAGGAATTGGAGACCAGCCTGGACAACATAGTGAGAGCTTGTCTTTAGAAAAAAATTAAAAATTAGCTAGGCATGGTGGTACATGCCTGTAGTTTTAGCTACTTTGGAGACTGAGTCAGGAGGATCACATGAGCGCAGGAGGTCAAGTCTGCATTAAGCCATGATTATGCCATTGTACTCCAGCCTGGGCAACAGAGTGAGACCCTGTATCAAAATATATTTATAAATAGTCAATCTGCCATCTTGGGTGGGGTCAACGTCCCCTGTGTTATATTCTCCTTCATTACAAGACAAACAGGTTAACTTTGGCCGAAGTTCCAAGTCTGGCATGCAGCCATCTGCAAAAGGAACACAGAGGCCATTATTGTATACCCTGTCTATGATGGTGGCTGTATGTGTTTGTCCAGGACAGTGATGGACCCAGGTACGATTGTGGCAACCTGGGTGGCACAGGCTTCATCTGAAGCTGGGGTCCTCATAATCCCATCAGAGAGTGGACTTCTGTCATGGCTTGATCTGTCCAATTCCATCAGTTGCCATCATTTATTTCCATAGCCCTAAGAGGAGGAGTGTTTGAATCTGCCAGTCTTTAGTTTCTTTTTTTTTTTTGAGTTGGAGTCACTCCATTGCCCAGACTGGAGTGCAGTGGCATGCTCCCGGCCACCGCAGCCTTGACCTGCTGGGCTCCGGCGATCCTTCCGCCTCAGCCTTCCAAATAGCTGGAACTACAGGCGCGCGCTACCACACCAGGCTATTTTTTAAAAGTTATTGTAGAGATGAGGTCTCACAGAGTGACCCAAGCAGTCTCGAACCCACCGGCTCAGGCAATCCACTTACCTCGGCCTCCTGAAGCGCCGGGATTACAGGCTGAGCCACCGAGCCCGGACAGTCTTTAGTTTCTAAGCAGCAGACCAAACAAGTAGGCCATGGGCAATAGTCCAAGTAGGTTAAAAATATAACAAGGCCCTTCAAGGACAGTATTGGCAGGTACCATGAGAACAGCCTTAGAGTTCTGCCCATGGAGAGCAGTGACCTCACTGGTTTTGGTTTTGTGTTGCTGGCACTGAGTTTGACCAGTCACAGCGGCTCAGTGAACACCACCAGGTTTCAACTTAACCAAGCAGTCAGGCCCAGAATTTTAGGGAAACTGCTGTGTATTGAGGGCCCTGTAGAGCCAGGACTTTGCTTCAGTTGGCAGAGTGGGGATAAAGTTTCCCCCAAAGGAACAGGTACCGCTTTTACCAGTAAAGTCTGGGGAGTACTGAGGCCACATTGTCACTTGACTAGTGGTGCTTGCTGGGCCCTTCCCTGCTTGTTAGTCATTGCTCCAAGTCGACTCATCCCAAAATAGGAATATCACCTCGGAAAATCACAAGGCATCTGAGTCAGGGATTTCGTTTTGATAAAAGCACAGTAACAAGCTAACAGACACTTTTTCAGAAGGATGTTCCTGGTAACTGCATCAGGGAGGTAATGAGTCCAAACCCCAAGGGGAAATCTCTGGGTGGAGGCTGCCTCCCTCTGCTAGAGGCTCCAGTCAACAAAATCATCAGACAGAGAGACTTGGCGCTCAGAGGAATCATCAGGGTTAAGGGGCCCCAAAGTAGAGTGTGTATTATAACCTACAGGATAGCTTTCAATGCAACCTGTTGGTTTGGGTCACATTCAAAGTTAGCCCACATGAAAAAACCAAATAGAATCTCCTATGAGGCTCATGTTGTCTCTGATACTCAGAGTCCAGTGTGGGCCTCCTTTTTGGTGGTAGGGATCAAAGAGACAGCAGTTTTTCCTCGAATGTCAAAGAAAGAGTGCTTTAAACCCAACCACATATCTTCAGGAAACTTTAGGCCAGCATGCCCTAACTCTAACCCTAACCCTAACGATTTGGTCAGGGTTTATGAGCCACGTCTGTTATTGGAGGGAGGGAGGTATGATAATACTATAGTCAGGGAGGTTAAGCTGAGGTTTCCAACTTACCAGTTGACAAGACATCAATGAAAGCTCTGGACAGTGGCAACAATGGTACATTGGATTGACCCAAAGAGCACCAGCCACAAGGTCAGCTAGTTTCCATTCCTCCCTGTGAACCCTGCTTAAACCCCACTGGCTTAATCAGCATGCCTTTTCCTTCCTTTGGCTGAGGTAGGTTCTGTACACAACAAAGTCATAAAAATTTGATCGTTTTCTGTCTCCAAGATTCTCCAACCTACTGAGGTGTTACACATTTGTGTATGGTCTTTTTTTAATTTTTTTTGAGTTGGGGTCTCACTCTGTCACCCAAGCTGCAGTGCAGTAGTACGATCATGGCTCACCGCAGTCTTGACTTCCTGGACTCAGACAATCCTTCTGTGTCGACCTCTCGAGTAGCTGGGACTACAGGTGTGCACCACGACACCTGGCTAATTTTTTGTAGAGACAAGGTCTTGCTATGTTGCCTAGACTGGTCTCGAACTCCTTGGTTCAAGTGATCCTCCTGCCTCAGCCTCCCAAAGTGCTGTGATTATAGGCATAGTCATCATGCCCAGCCTCATTTACGGTCTTTAATCCTTTTTGGGAGCAGGAAGACCCTAGTCCCCTATCTAATTATTTCTTAACATGGCTGAGGTCAGGGTAGGGGAGACAGAGAGAGAGAGAAAGAGAGAGAGAGAGAGAGAGAGAGATCATTTTTTCATTATCATCCATCAACATTATCAACTCAATGCAAGCCATTAAGAGCCTGGATCTTAGTCAATGTCTCTTCTATGGTTTCCCACAGGAGTTTTTCCTTTTTTAGGAAAATCTTTCCAAGAAGGTCAAAGTTCACTAACAGCAGCCAGAAACCACTGCAAAAAAGTTCTGAGAACTTTTACTTCTTCTCTTCCAAATGGATCAAAGGTTAGCATTATAGACTGCAGGAGGGTTTGAACTATTAAAAAAAAAAAACAATTTTTTTTTACCAGACACGGTGTCTCATGCGCGTTATCCCAGCACTTTGTGAGGCCAAGGCTGGAGGATGGCTTGAGCCCAGAAGTCTGAGACCAGCCTAGGCCACATAGTGAAACCTCATCTCTACAAAAATAAAAATTAAAAAAAAAAAAAATAGCCAGGCATGGTGGCATGCACCTGTAGTCCCACCTGTATGGGAGGCTGAGGTGGAGGATCACTTGAGCCCAGGAAGTCAATGCTGCAGTGAGCTGAGATTGTGCCACTGCACTCTGATTAGGCGACAGAGTGAGCCGCCAACTCAAAAAAAAAAAAAAGTGCAGCTGTTGCCATTCTTCTTAATAAGCATTCCATATCCACCCCCTCATTTCCTACACAAACCAGCCAGAGTTCTAATGACTTGTCTGATTTTTACCCATAGTGGTAGCAAATTTCCCTCCTTTTACACTCAGTGTAAATAAATGCGTGTCTCTGAAACTTGTCTGAAAGAGGTAGAGTTTCTGCCACCCGGGATGAATCTTATTGCTGGCTGTTACAAGGGGCAGATTGGAGGTTGACCGCCTGCTTGGCGAGGAAGTTCTCCACCAGGGAGAGTTAGCAATAAGCAGGGCACTGTTCAGATCACTGCCTCTGAACTGAGTTTTTTTTGTTTTTTTTTTTTGAGTTGGAGTCTCACTGTGAACTTAGTTTCTTGTACTCAACCTGCAGTTCCTGCAGTTTGCCTTCCCAATTCCTTCTCCTCAGCAGGCACCTTTCCTCTTACAGAAAGCCATGACGTTGTCAGCATCCCACCATCATCACCAAAGTGTCAAGAACTGTGAAGGGTCTGATGCTGGCCCTAATTGCAAGCCAAGAAGTTAGCCTGCCATGGTTTCATGGATGCTGATCCAGGCTTCCTAGATCAGAGATGAAAACCAGTTTATTACTTACATCGATAGCAACAGTCTGAGTATCGGTGTTTTTGCATCTGTCCCTCAAGTCCCAATTCCAACAGGGAAATGCAGAGGATTAGGTGACATCTGCCTAGGCAGTAGGTTGGGTTACAGGACAGCCTGAGCTAGGGGAACCTGAATCTTTTATCATGGTCAGTGACCATGCCTGCCCTTTGTTCCAGAGAGAGACTGCTCTAACCTTCAAGGCTCTTCACTATACAGACACCCTTCTAAAGGACAACGGGTAAATCAGTGCTTTGTTCACAAGGTGTGCAGAAATATGAGTGACCCATGGAGAGGTGTCTCCATTAGGACAGAGAACTGTGTAGCAATATCATAGGAATGGTGCTCAAATAGCAGGTGACTGGGAGCTTAATTCACATCTCATATCAGTATGTGTGTTGTATACAAGGACGTCATGAGATCCTATAATACACACAGGAGCTTAGGATTACATAAAGAAATTTTCAACTTTCTTCAAGAGGCTAAAATAAAAATCCCCACAAGAGGAAATTTCAGCCTAAAAAAGGACAGTAGAAGTCAAGGTATATTATTTTTTTTAAAAAAGAGTAAATTCCAAAACTGTTTTAAAAAAGAATAAATTCTAGAACTGTTGATAATTATTGAATTAGGATAACAGGTATCTGGATGTTCCTTTTACTATTTTTCATTTTATATTTATGTGTTTAAAAACTTCTGTAATACCATTTTAAAGTATTTTAACTGGACAATGTGAAATAGCAGAATTAATTATTGAAGAAAAGGTGATTTGGATAAAACCTCTATAGTTGGGGTTGGTTTAGAATGTGTCTCCCCCCAGAAAACCTCTACTGTACTAAAAGGAAGAAAAATATGTAAGCATTTTGTCTATAGATATAATTGACACTGAATTTTAGTCTTAGAGATACTTAATAAATTGTAAACATGAGGACAAAGACCTGGGATGAAACGAAACTGGACAATCACATCAAATTTCACTGGACAACAAACTGCTGTGTCCAACATGCTAGAAGGATCTAATACATAATACACGCATCGCTGAAGTTCCAGTGTTCACTGAGAGACCAAGTAGAATGCAGGTCTTGGAGTGATCATCATAGATCACCTACATGTAACAACAAACAAAGCCAAGACAAAACTGACTTCACAGGAATCGAGCCATTCATTCCTTCATTGAGTTTCAGTCATGTGTTGACACTGTGCCAGGCAAGTGTATCCAAACAGAGTTTACACAGGCTTAGACTTTAAAAAAAAATCACAATCTTCATTATTTTTACAAAGGTGTGTTGTTCTTCTATTATTCCTTGTTCTTAAATTACCTAGGCCTCGGACATATTTTTGGAAAGGAAATACAGAATGAAATCTGAAAGGTGACAGATATAGTTGGTACAGTTCATGATGGATATGTTGGCTCACGTCTGTCATCCCAGCTCTGGGAGATTGAGATATCACTTGAGCCCAGGAGTTCGAGATCAGCCTGGGCAACAAATAGAGACTCTGCCTCTACAAAAATTAGTCAGGCATGGTGGTGTGCACCTGTAGTCCCATTTACTTGAAAGGCCAAGACAGGAGGATCACTTGAGCCCAGGAATTTGAGCCGCGGTGAGCCATGACCATATCACTGCACTCTAGCATGGGTGACAGAGCAAGACCCTGCTCTCTTAAAAAAAACAAAAAAGAAAATGAAGAAAGACCTCATCAAGCTTAGAAAATGGATAGAGAAGCATCCAACAACTTGCTGCATGGGCAACAAGTGGACAGTGAGTCTAGGAAATTAATCTAAACTCTAATCATAAGATGGTCCTCTCTGGATTATCTGTTTGAACCCCTAGAAATGGACTCCATAATTGGCTCATTCCTTCGGCCCCCATTTTGCAGCTGCCCCAGGGCCTAACACCCTGCTGACTGCCCCTGGTTCCTGAATCTGGAGGGTCGCCAGGAGAGCATAGCGAGTGCCCGCGTTGCTCTGCAGCCTGAGCTTTGCATCTCAAGAAGGACTGAAAAAAGTCAATAGATTCTAAATTAGGAATTCACAGAAAGACTTAAATCCCATAGGAAGATGACAGCAAGAGAGGATATAATCAAAATCTGTAAGATCTTTGCAAGACCTGTGGTGAGGCGCAGGGCTGCTACAGGTCATTGTTCCAGTTGTAGCATGCAAGGGCTCCCAGCCAAGAGCATGAGGTGGGGGCAGGGCCGGGCTGGGGTTCAGATTTAGCCCATGTACCCGTCCCTGAGCCATGCACCTAGCACAGGGCTGAATCTGTCCAAAAGAAAGAGCCCCATTCCTAACTTGAGTGCCCAGGGGGATGCCATTTCTTATCTGCATGAAGGCCTATTTGAGCTAGCGGCAGCCCCAAAGTCAGAGCATCCTCAAATCCTGGAATGCTAAAACTCAGGGGCATCCATTGAAATTCTATGAAAGTAGTTTAAAGATAAATAAAAGATGGCATTCCTTTATACAGTGGGTAGTAAACATATGGAACTCATTATCCTCAAGATGTTGCATAGTCCACAAATATAAATAGGATAAAGAAAGATTGAGATTAAATTCATGCTTGTTAGATTCATATGAGCTGCTAGAGCATTGTTAGAAACACACAGGGAACATCTCCAAATGCTTTCAGGAAAAATACCATGTTTGCCTTCAAAATGTCCTGCAGTGCCAGCCAGTGCCATGAACTTAACACAGCTCATCTCTGGCTGTCCAGGTTTCTAGGGAAGGCTACATCCACGACCACCAAGTTTCTCAAGTAACAGGGGATCAGGCTACCATTTCTTTCTCTCTCTCTCTCTCTCTCTCTCTCTCTCTGTGTGTGTTTGTGTGTGTGTGTGTATGTTGTGTGTGTATGTGTGTGTGTGTGTTTAGAGACAGGGTCTCACACTGTAATCTAGACTGGAGTGCAGTGGCACGATCACAGCTCACTGCAGCCTTGAATTCCTGGGCTCAAGTGATCTTTCTGCCACAGCCTTCCAAGTAGATGGAACTACAGGCATGTGCCATTATGCCTGACTACTTTTTAAAGTTTATGTAGAGATGGAGTCTTGCTATATTGCCAGCCTGGTCTCAAGCAATCCTCCTGCCTCAGCCTCTCAAAGTGCTGGAATTACAGGTGTGTGCTACCACACCCAGCCACATTTTCTTTATATTAACAAACTGTGTAAAAATCTTTCTCAACGGAGGTATGAACTTGTATGTGATCTTACACCAAGTTTGCCAAACAACCTTTTCTTGAGAACTTGTCAGGATGAACATCCATTACTATGCTGAGACTTAAGAGGGTGATTTCTTAGGACCCGGGACATCAACTGAGATGTATGACTCTATTATGACCTGGCCCAAGCTATGGCGGATTTTTCCTTTCATTTCTTTCAGTGTTTGCACTTACTTCAAAGAAAATGTTTGGTCTCCCTGCTCCTCAGGCTTTTGCATTCCCTGTTGTGAATGGACTTGCAGAAGGAGCCTTTCATTCCTCATTTGCCAGTCCCACCTCTTGGACCTCAGAGGAAATGCTTTTCTTTGCTGTGCCGTCTCTGTGTGAAGCAGACCCTCTCTTTCTTCACTCTAGTCCCCAGAGACCAGGCTTCACTTTTAACACGCTTAAAGGAGGGCTGGGGAATCACAGAGGAGAGGACATTCTGGTACTACTGCTGGCCTGGCTGCAGAGGTGTTCACCCCCGAAGTCAGGGAGCTCATACGCACTCTGAGTCCTCCCTAGGGATTTGCCTGTTTGGGTCCCATCCCAGTCCAGCTCAAGTCAAGCTCAGAAGCAGGCCGAAGATACTTACAACTCCAAGTGCAAGCCAGTGGCCAGGCTCGAGTTACGGGAAGGCCCATATCGCCAATCATCACCGACTGGTCCCAGCATCTTACTACTTTTCCTAAGATGACAGACCAGCAGAATCATGAACTTGTCCCACAGTACCCAGTAGGACTATGAATCAAAACACAATAGTCCAACACCAATACACTGTTGATGATTCAACCTGATCTAGCCCATAGGCATTGACCGTCCAGGCCCAGTCAGCTCTACCAGGTCCAGATCTGTCCTTCATGGGGTCTGTCTGCTCATCCTTTGTGGGATTTCCAGATTTTGTTTCTAAACAAGAATGCCCACAGACCTCCAAATGAATAAGTGATACTTTACATCCCAATATAGTCTACGTTTACACTTTGAAGACAATTAGTATGTATCTAAGGAAAACACAACATGCAGAAAGACAATCCCGTAGATTACAAAACAGGCATTTGTTTCTGAGTTATGATACGGACGTTTAGCAACTCAGAGTCACTGTGACTGAAAATTGCCAAGTCAGAACAAGGTCTTTGCTTATGTTTGAATACCTAAATGACTCATGCTGATTGTTTTCCCAAAATGAAAGAATAATCTTCCCTAAAGGTAACTGCCAGTTGCCATCTCTCCGAATAAGACAACTGCTGATGGCTTTTAAATCACAGAGCTTTTTTTAACCTCCTTCTGCCCATCAAGTTTTTAAAAATCTTTAAGGTTAAGTTTCTGTACAAGATCCTCCTAGACGGGCTCGGTGGCTCAGCCTGTAATCCCGCGTCTTGGGAGGCTGAGGTGAGTGGATTGCTTGAGCCCGTGGGTTCAAGACCCGCCTGGGCATCTTGGTGAGCCCTCATCTCTACAATAAAAATCAAAAAATTAGCCGGGCG